>WYDI02024524.1:0-28589 GCA_009867235.2 Psittacus erithacus | reverse complement strand
CTGCCCCCAGTTTATATACTGGGCATGACATGCTGTGGTATGGAATACCTCTTTGGTTAGTTTGGGTCAGGTGTCCTATCTCTGCTTCTTCCCAGCTTCCCCTCCTCCCTGGCAGAGCGTGAGACTCAGAAAGTCCTTGGTCAGAGTAAACATTACTGAGCAACAACTAAAAACATCGGTGTTATCAGCGTTGTTCCCAGGCCGAAAGTCAAAACCACAGCACTGCACCAGCTACTAGGAAGGAGAAAAATGACTGCTACTGCTGAACCCAGGACAACAGTTCACCATGTGTCATTGCATGAGATTCCCTTTTTAATATCAATTAAAGATATTTCTGGATTTTAATTCTCACTATATAAATTCATATCCTCCAGGTATAGATGCATTGGTGATCCCTAATAAGCATGTGCCATTTTCCAGTTGGGTGATATGATCTAACGTAAGGCATTCCTGCCCATGACAGGGGGATTGGAACTAGATGATCTTAAGGTCCTTTCCAACCCTAACCATTCTATGATTCCATAATACTATGATTCCATTAGTAGAAGATACATAAATTAAGGTGACTTTGAGCTAAGCTCTGGGTAATACTGAATGCCCAGTTTCTATGGAGTTGAAATCTCATATTAACTGGCCCATAATATACTATAAATTAAATTTTAGCCCAATTTAATATTAAATTAGTTGCCAGAGTAATTAAGTTTTCTCTGCAAAGTCATTCAATCAATTCAGTTTCAGCTCACCCCCCAGTAGACATCCACAATCACATCTGGGAAATGAAATTCCTTTTTCTGATGGTTCTGATGCTTTCATTTTGCTCATTGATGAGGTTATTCTGTCTATAGTGTCATGCTTTAGCTTACAATTCTTTCCTCTAGAAAATTTCTGCTGTAGCTTTCTCACCTTATTTAGGAAAGAGCTGTTAAAAACGCATGTTATTTAACCTTAGTAACAGCAAAACTGTTGGGAGTACCTGAAATCATATTTTAGTCTCTAAAACCCCAAAAGAAAGTAGCATTTTGTAAAACAGAAAATGATAGCTGATGTCAGTGGATCTGAGAGTAAATATCCAACCACCACCCTGAGGTTATCACAACCTTCAGATCTCCTCCTTATTTAGACATACATCTGACTTTACGGGGAAGGGAAAGTAATTTAGGTCTCCAGAGACCTATATTTAAGCAGTTTTTAATCCATTTCTACATCCAATGCCTCAGAGGGTGATTTCATCTTTAAATACATCTAATTGGGTGTGTTTAATTTCAGAAAGTCTGCAAGATGCATGACAACTACCAGGAGCTACAGTACGGTTTTCTATTTTAATGTGTTTATATTTAATTTACAATTCAGTAAACAGGGTTTCACTCTCTGCTGGAGTAAACTGGTGAAGTGCAAATTAACTTCAAAGGGACTATTCACAGTGTGTAGCATATGTGAAAGTGTTGGATGATTAGAGTCTAAGGACACCGGCAAAGAGTCATTATAATGTCAATGAAAAGAAAATAATTCACACTCCTGCAAAATCTCTGAAAGGTTCAGCTTGATAGTGGGAGGGGAGGGCCAACTGCTTTGCTATTCCTTAATTTGACTGAGTTACTAATTCTGAATTAAATGATTAAATTTGAATTAAATTATTAAATTCTGATTAAAATGTATATTTATTTCAGCAGAGGAAATAAGCTTCATTTGATAAACTGCATCCCTTCATCCTGCTAATTCCACATAAAAACATTTCAGAAGTACTGACAGCACTAAATATTCTAAGTGAAACTAAGCTTCTGCAATGCAAATTTTACCACCTGGAATTTTTTCTGCATTTAAGCTGTTCATTAAATGGTGCACTGAACTTCCAAGAACTGTATGCACGAGTCCTTTCAATCTCGCTCCATATAAAAAAACCCTGTAGAGTGTGGGCCTACATTAGTACTCAACTGATTACATAAACTAAGTAGACACATTTTTGCTTCCTAACCACAGACATTTCTACCTTACTCAGATTTGAAACTCCCTTTGTAATAATTTGAAAGAACTAAAACACATTATGGAAAAGTTAGCATAGCTGATTTTGCAATAAATTTTTTATGTACCATTATACAAATATTTTCATTTAAAATGTACGTATTTCAAATATTCATTCAAATCAAGACAATTTGAATTCAAATTAAGAATTACTCCTTAAAAAGATTATCAATAAATTGTTTTACCATTTTGTATTACAGTCTAATGTTCAGAATGTCTCAACCTAGTTTTCTGTCAACTTCACTATTTTACATTGAGCTATAATATTTTATGGAAATCTTACTTGGTACAGAGAAATAGACCTGATATGAGAGTATTAACTGGGTACACATTTATTTCTGTAAGCAGAGGTGTGTACCCTTCTACTGCAACTAAACTAGAAGTTATGTCCAAAAAAATGGATTACTCATAGAATCATAGAATAGTTAGGGTTGGAAAGGACCTTAAGATCATCTAGTTCCAACCCCCCTGCCATGGGCAGGGCCACCTTATCTGCACACTTATCTCCTTTTTCATTGTGAACATCTCTAAATAATTTGACTCCAAATTTCAATGCACTCCAGAAATAAATATCTCCTGCTGTGAGATTAAAGTAACTACATATTGGCATAATGTTTGGATGCAAAAACCAAGCAAATGAAAACCAAGAATCCTTTCCTCCTAAACCATTCACTAACTTTTGATTTTCCAAAATGTCTCTCCATTTTCTCTCTCTCTCATGCAGTCTTTCAAATTTTACCAGGAAAAGGAGAAGAACAGAGATAATAGCTGTTCTTTATACATGTATCAGTATTACCTTAGGTGGGGCAATAAAACATCTAAAAAACCCCCAACTATATTATAATGAATACTAAAACAGTTTCTTGTGTATATTAACATTTCCTGATAATAAAATAATCTCTTGGATTTAAAGCGGCTTTCTAAATGGAAATGGAACAGCTGCTTTTCTAGCAGGAAAATATAAATCTTTTCTTTTTTTTTAAATTTGCTTTTCTGGTGATATACTTTGAGTTCTCATTTGTACACTTAGTTATATAACCAAGTTTGGAATAAACTTTAATTCCACATCCAATTTTTTATGATGCCAATAAGCTTTGTAAAATGAGCTTTTGTGTAGAACTAAGAAGATCCATTTTTGAGAAATCTAAGATGCTTTATAATAGCTTTCAAATAAACCAAGACAGTGGACTATGCACACAGTACAATGCAGAAATATGGTAGAGATTCTTGAGCAAGCCTGAATTTTTACACTGCACATCCAAAATGTAACACAGTTACTTTACATGGTTTTTCATATTTTCTGTGGTGTTCTTCTGCAGTATGTATAGAAAGGCTCAAGGAATTGTCCAAATGCCAGGGAAAAAGGTACTCAAAGTGTTTCCGATTCCTTTTTATGCAAAGGAAAACAATAAAAGCCTAATATAAAAATAAGCGAAGTATAAAGAAAACATGGAGCAACCCACTGCCAATTCACAGTAACTGCCCTACTTGTCTCATGGGGAAATTATTTCCCCAGACTTGCGGCATTAGGATCCATCTGATGCTCTGTCGATTCCAAGCACCTATCCTATCTCTCTGAGCTAGCATGAACATACAGAAAATAGCCTAACCATGATAGCTTCAGATATTAGTGCTAACTGGTTACACCTCAGATAAGAGTTAGGCTAAGTGGAGCTTCATAGATGCTTCTAGTCTCTGTGTTATTGTATTTAAAGTTAACAGGTATTCTTAAATATACACTACAATCTGCAGTATAATATACCTTCAGCTACTTTAAAGATGCTGTTTCATTACAAATAGGCAGCACCAATTACTAAAATTTGTCATGCCAGTTAATACAAAGGAACAGCAGAGCCACTCTTATTCATTTGCTTGAAGGAAAATGATGCATTGTAAAAATATCTACGTCAGGCAAGAAGTGCAGTTGTTATACACTAGCTCCAAGTTCACTTTAAACTCCAAAGGAATGGCAAAAAAGTTGGGGAACTAACACGTAAAGAACAGAAAACAAGGATCAAGGACCAATTACTGGCAACAGCTTTGTGAAGAACTTTGTTGAACATAAGATCGTAATCTTAACAAGAATTAGGATGAAAATTGCCCTGATAAGGTCATCTACAGCTCATCTAAGTACACCAACAAAAAAGAGATGAGAAAAATGGAAAGGAAGACCTGAAAAAGTTGCACGAATGGCAACAGCAGTAGAATTCAAATGGTGGATTCTGTTTGAATGGATGTGGTTTTTCACCTATAAATATTCTAGAAACCTTACAGGGAAACTGAAGAATTTACAAGAATTTAAATAACTTGACAGTTTTGAGAAGTTGAACAGAGAACGGCTGATTATCTCCAGTTATCCTTTTGCTTCTAAGCACACTTTTATGGCATATTTTATGACATATTTATGGCTTAATGACATAATGTAAAAATGGATGTGAGTCTAGTACATAATGCATGGGAGTAGAATCCTTTCATATTCTTATTGTGCTACAAAGACACAAGATCACTCACACAGGCATAAATATTCTAGACTTGTCTGCAATGATGCTACATCTTCCTGCTGGAAATATCTAATAAACGTTTGAACTATTCAGAGTAAATCTGACAAAGTGATATGATATGGAAGCATACCATTGCCATATTTTTAAATAGTGGCAGTTGTGAATATTTTTCATGATGCTTTTCTTCTGCTAAGTATCCTTTAATTCTCTGACTGTATTTGCTAGATTTCTGTGAATGCCACTGAATAAATCAGAACACCAGACCACATTCTCTGAATTTCTGCTACAAAATTAGCTGTCAATAATGAGTCGCAGATACCACTTTGTAGTAAACTGGACAGATGGTCAGTTAATCTTAGGCCTTGACAAAACCCAAAAGACAATATTACTAAATAATAAAATAAGTGAACACATCAAATCCAGTCTACCATAGTTAGGATACAAAAATTAAGCCCTACTCATGTTATTCTTGTCCAAATATCGTGAGTATGTTACATCAAATGAAGTTTCCCAGGGAAGAATCCTCACAAGCCAGAATTAAACTGTTCCTATTGCTCCAGCAATTGCCACGTCATACTGATAAAAATACTAAAACCAGGGAGATACTTTAAAGGGAATCCTCTTTTAAAATTTAAGTGTTCTCTAAAAATTGACTGACATGCGATAAATCCTAAAACTAGAAACTTAATTTAATTTCCAAGAACATCTGAGAGATAAAAGTATCTGTTATATCAAATATACAATATTTGCAAAAACTGAAAACAAAGTAGTGATTTCATACTTTCATTTATATTAAATGAATTTTCAATTCATGAAAATGTTGATTAAAAATATCAACATGGAAAACAGGGATTGAAAACATCAACATGGAAAATATTTGTTGCAAATACTTCAGAATGGAAGTGTGACCTTCGGGACTGTTTTTATCTCTTCTTATACATTAGCTTATGCATTATCTCATTAGCATGCAGCATGCTAATTCATATGAGGGTTTTATGGAATTAGACCCTCAGATTTTAGTTTCTGTTTTAAATTAACAATTCTATTCATGACTTCTTTTTCTGACTCAAAGTTGATGAAATAATAAAAGAAGTTTGTCTGACAACGTCATTCAAAAGACACAGCTGGCATCATAGCTCTGTGTATAAATGTAACAGCCACACTCTTAACTGCTTGTGTTTTTTTTGTTTTATTTCTAATTCTTGTTCTTTGTATTGTACCAGGAAAATCACCCAGTCATCTCTATCAGTATGGGCATAACACAGGTTCAAAACACCCAACACAAAACAGCAAAAAATACACCTTACAACAAAAGAAACAACAACGTCAAAACCACATAATTAGATGGGTTAGAGGGGCTTCATCTCACCCAGTTGTCTTAAAGCAAGAAAAACATAATTATAAACAAAGACAAAATTGAAGGGGAAAAAATAAAATAATAAAAAAAACCCCAACCAACCACCACTACCAGAAAACCTCACAAAAAATAGAAAACAAAAAAAGCAAAACAAAACCAACCAAACAAAAAAACCCAAACCAAAAAGCAAATTAAAAAAAAACACCAAAAAAACCCTCCACACACAAACAAACAAAAGAAACCAAACAACCTGAAAGTCACCCCATCAACTGGGATGGGTGGGAATGAAATTTGACAATTTAAGTGGTACACATAGAAAGCTTAATCAAAGGGTCAAAGCACATCTTCACAGGTGAGGAGACTGATCCAGAGCCATCATAATGTAAACTGGAGTCCAAATCAACTATAACATCATTCAACTCCTCTAGCAGTAATGGTGAAATGGAAAATTAGCTTTTTAGATTTGAAATCTTCCATTCAAAAGCTCCTTTCCCACATATTCAAAATTATCATTATAATTATTACTCTTATTATTAAAATTGAAATTATTATTTTTTCTAGAGACTGGATGTATACCAGTAGAGCTGCCTAGAAAAGAAATTCTGGGTTTTTCCTCCTCTGCTACTCTGCCTTTTAGCCTGCAGAAGGCAGAATTGAACAAATGTCCCACTGGGTAGAAAAAGGTCTGATAAAATGAAATTACTGAAAACTTACTACATCATAGGTAAGTACAATGTAAACTTACCCTTCCAGTAGAGTGAGCTGACTGACAATCTTCTGGGAATAGCATGGAAGATGAAGAAACATCTCTCAAATCATTAATGCCATCTAAAAAAGAAAAGCAGACTTAAACAAATATTGTTGATTTCTGATAATTCCACTCTTTACATATAAAGTGCTGTTACATGAATAAAAAGCATAATTCAAAAATATAGGTGATTTGTCACCTTCTTAGTTCTCTGCTGTGCTGGAGAAGTTTTCACTTAAGCTAGTCAGTTTGACAATGTCAGAAGTTCTGATATTGCATTACATTAACATGCATCTCGTTGTCATACACAGATCTTTAAAGCTAAGGATATGGCAATCTTTTGCAATACTTACCAGAAGCTACAAGCCCAGACCAAAGACTAAAATGTAAGAATGTAACAACATATGAATCCAAAAGGCTGTTGAGAAACTTCAGAGCTTCATGTCAGCATAGCAGATAAGTTCTTAGCTACATATAAAGCAAAATAAATTGCATTAATCCTGTTAAATTTATTGCAAACCTGACACTTAAAAATTGACACAGTATGCATAGTTGTTATCAAGGTCTAGAAATGCTTAATGTGCTTATGTTTCATTACAAATTACCTTTATTAGTCAGCATGTATGTCTAATGAGAAATTTGATCCTGTTTAAAAATCAAATTGAATTTGACCAAAACGCACCTTACTTCTGGGTCCTTCTCCCAGTAAAAAAAAACCCCAAACTATAAATACGGAAGTTTGTCCCCTTTGACCAGGGTTGAATCAGGGCTGCAATGAGTAAAGTGATCTCATCCTTGTCTCAGATGGTTCTGAATTTGAAACCAAAAGGAAATCAGCTGGCCAAATAAGAAACTTAAGAGCAGAGGAAGGAGAAGTATTTTACAAAGCCTTAATCTGGAAAGACCTGAAGTGTCAATATTTAGAGAATGAGCTCCTTGTCAGGCAGTGATCTGGGCTGTGACCTGACTTTCTTTCAGCACTGATGGAAGAAGAATGGAGCTGGCCTGAAGGAGAGAGAAAAGTGACCAAGAGTCACTTGAGGAGAACAGCAGTAGGAACAGCACAATAGGAATAGCATGTAGGAGACCCCCTGAGAACAAGAAGACTTGGAACCTGGCTAACAGTGCAGTCATATTTATAAGGAGCTTTGTGTGCTGGTTTGCTGAGATTGAGGAGCATATGCTGGAGGAGCACTGAAGGTCTGTTTTCTATCTGAACCAATTCATGAAGAGTATTTATAATGTGTCCTTTCCTTTCCTACTGTCAATGAACACAGAACACTTACAGGCTTTAAGCTCTGAAATTCTTCAGCTGTGCACACTCTTAAATTCCCCTCTTGCTAGATACTCGAAATTAAACATGTGGCCGCTATAGTAGCATGTTTATCACATAATGTTGCCATTCAGCCAGATTTGCATATGAAGCAAAAGAGGTGGAATAGTTTTATCACTTGTTCTGGCATGCAAGAGATTAATGATTAATATTAATTATAATCTTCCAAGTACCATTTAGCTTCTTAGCCTTCCCAGCGCTGATCAGTTTGCAGTACTTTTGCGCAAGGAGCTTGTTTTACATTTATTTACAGTACATGGAACCCTGGAAACATGCCCTGTGTGTTTTGAATCACAAGCCAAATGACAGATGTGCTGCATAAACCAAAATTGGGGTCTATTTACTGCTAAAATATGCCAGTTAATATAGTCAGTATAGGCATATTTTATTTAAAGCCACTGCACAGAACAATGTGCAAGTCTAGAATTAACAAGCAGTTAATTAAAGTGCCGAAGTATATCCATCTAAGAGACAGAAGACTAAATATCTTAAATTACTACAAGATTTATAAGCACTTCTTTGTCATTACCCTTTCAAAGCCTGAAGACACAAGGTAATGTCTGAATCTGCAAATTGTGTAAAGTATAACAATCCCTCTTCCAAAGCGACTATTCTGTCAGGGACAGGGCTAAAAAAGTAATCAGACAAACCCAGTACTTTCAGCTCTTCCAAAACCAGTACACAAATAATGTCTTGTCTGTTTAAACATACAAAGCAATATAATAGTAATTCAGAGTGGATTCATCCCAAAGCAGTGACATTTCTGCCTTTCATTTTCCAGGGAGTCAGAAACCATAAAAATTAGCATGACAAAAGAAAAATGAAGAGCTATTCTAAGATGCTGATCTATAGTCTATCATCAGCCAAACAGCAAAAAAAATACCCCCCCTTCTGCTCTTACAGAAACACATTCTGACTGCAAAACTGAAATAACCTACATGTCCTTGCAACTGGAAGTTAGCTGCTGGTAGAACACTATAGGGAAATAGTCACACAGAACAAGCGACACCTTTCAGGTTCAATGCTTTTAGGGACATATACGAGATTTTGTTACCTATGAAGATATCAGCCAAATAAAGACCTCATCTAGAATAACTGAATCCAGATCAAGAAAACAGTATGATTTTGTCATAATTGAAAATACTTCTAAAGGGAAATAATATTTTAGAAAATTAAATGCATTGGAAAAAATTAATGGGAGGATTAGGAATGAAAGTGAATAAAATTAAGAAATCAAGTTCATTTTATTCTAAGAATAAATACAGCTGAAATGTCAGCAAGAAAAAACCTAACAAAAATACCCTCAAAACCAAAACCAACCAAAAGGTAAAAAACTACGCTGTCATAAATGGGGACTACACACCAAACCTACAATCTACCAACTGGTGATATTAATAAGGTACACAAATTACTTTAAGACATACTTCAGGATGCAGAACTGGTAGCTTACATAACCATGGAAAAAATCTGTATTATAAAGCGAGTAAAGTAGCAGAGGAGGTATTACCCAGGATCCTCATTTTAGTCTAGCAATGACAAGACAGAAGGGACAGAGGGTAAGAGTCTTCAAATATCTCTTCAGCAAAATAGAAGGGGAAAATGAGATCTCTACCAGTGATAAGAAAAATAGCCATGAAGTGTAAGTTGCAGCAAAAAGGGTGCATCTCGGATATCAGGAAAAGCCTTCTCAAAGAACAGAGAGGTTATGTAACAATATATAAAGTTTGTAGAATTTCTTAAACTGAAGGTTTTTATGGATGGATTCAGACATTACTGATAGGCATTTTGCAGGCACATTCAAAGAGGGACTAGAACAGAAGTTCATGCCATCTTAAAGTCTCAGAATGCTATTTCTGCTTACTTCTCCAATTGTTAACATCAGAATAAATAATTCTACTCTGTAAACTAAACAGATACTTCAGGCCATATACTTCAAATATCAAATTTTAAAAGTCTATTTTTGTATATAAAAGTATATATAATTTGTATCTTTCTATATAAATCTATATATTTGGAACCTACATTGAAATAAGATGGACCCTAAGCAGTCTTGGTATAGCTAATCCATGTCAACCTTGCTAGTTTCCCATAAGATTCCAGATAACTTTTCTAAACTAAAAGGGCATATGCTGAACTGCAGCATTGCTAGATTTTCTGGGTTTTATTAAACTGCAGCATAGGCTTGTCACAGGAAATTCTCTTTTTTGCTGTTCATCAATCATCAGTATCAGGAGAATAAAATTTGATGAAATAATACATGAAACTCCAAAAAAAGTACTTTCACAGACACTTGTGTGAATGCTCACATGCTCTTTTCTTCAACAATGCACATAACAATGAAAACCAGAACACTCTTTTATAGCTCTAACACAATAGAATATCCATTTGTCAAGACAGCATGTTACAGTGTATGAATCATTTAGACTGTTTGAAGCCATTAAAAAATCTATTTGATCAAATTTCTTAATCAAAGAAATAATGCAACTGCCAGGAACACCTAGCTCAATAATGTTTAAAATAATCTGTAAAGCACTTCCATTGAGCACATGAACTGCAACTGCTCCATCAGTGTGAGTTATAGCTACAGGGACAGCATTAAATTCTGTAAGGCACATCTTAATTATTTGATGTAAAAGGAGCCCCAAACATCTACCTTAAATGGGTGTGTCAGTCTGGCATGTCTCCTCACCCATAAAGTCAGTATTGCAGTCTGTATAATCCCAGCCTTACTATGAGTTTCTCATTTCTGCAAAGATGTAAATTATTGCTTTTATAACTCTGGCAAAGTAGAAGGTTGCAGCTACGTCAGTCCACCCCACAGAGTCCATCTATCTCGTGGTTAACTGGGGAATCATAGCTACACTTTGAACAGAAGATGAGAATGGAAGAGCATGATTATGGCATGCTGATGGCTCTTACTCTAACCACTGTCATTGATGCTTACCAGCTGGCATATGAAACGCTTGGAAATGCTTTTTTGTCAAGCTAACTTCTTCCCCTTCTACAAAGTGCAAAGAAAATTAAAAAACATCTACTTTTTGCCATCTGGCTTCAAATTAATTTTCATTTATTCCACCTGTCTTTCCCACAGGACAATCCATATCGATTATGCATGTGCATCTACACTTGTCATATACATTGACTTTACAAAACAGCCGTCCCCTATTTGGCAAGCAAAGTCAATTTGAATTTTCAGTATGCAATCATTGATGATTGGTGTTCGAACAATTAAGTTTTAGTAAAACAGTGGTTCAGATAACCCTTTTTTCTCTAAAAAAATCACTATAAATATTTGGGAAACTTGATGGGTGTTCTGATGCAACAGAGGATCATGGAAAGATGAAGACTGAGAGGGAAAGTGGCAAAGATGATTAATGTTAAGTTTCTGAAAGAAATAATACCTAAAGGTTAGCAGCTACAACGATAAATTGCCCCTAGAGGGGACAGATTCTAGTTATGGAGAAATGAGCTATTGCTTTTGGATAGCTTAATTTATAAAAGAAACAAACTTCTGCTCCTAGAATTATTTATAGAGGGATATTACAAGAACTATGTCCAAGGTGTTAATAATCATGAAAGAGAACAAGGAGGTAAAGTGGTCAGTTACCTGTCAAGAGATAATGTGGGATGAAATGCATCTTTTGTTTAAATCGGCAGACTGTCACATGCTTGTTATGTAAAGAGAATTTCAAAGGCTGGAATACTTATTCTCTTAGAATTGGTAAGATTATCATATTCATCACTGATGGCAGTATGTCACTTGTGAAAGAACAGCGCAGTATGTACTAGAATAATGTCAATGAGATCTGTGAAAATTATCAGAAACACACATTTTTCAAAGGCTGTCAATAATAACGTACTCTCATACTCAAAATCATCCTGGAGGGAAAAAAAAACAAACCAAGACAAACCCCAAACAACAATATGAAACAATGTTACAACAGATGAAATAGTATCCTGGGCCGTGGGCAGTATGGGGGAGCCCTGTGGGGCTGCACAGGGCTATTGCAGCCTACTATAACACTCAGGGCTCAGGCTGCCAGAGCTGTACACTGCCAGGCAGTATGGGAACTCTGCTCAGCTACTGGTTCTTCTGAAGCCATCCTATGAATAAATGGAGTGATCCAGCTCCTTAGTCTGTTGCCTTTTCAAGCACTTAATTTCTGAAGATATTAAAAATAAAATAATGAACAGCTGACAAGTTATTTTAACATAATTGCCTAAGGTTACCACCATTTTGTCTGACAAAATTAAGGAACAGTGTAATCACTGCTGAAGGGAAAAAGCAGTCAAATTGCAGAAAGCTGGCGGTAGCAAGCTAGAACATGATAAAAATATTAAACCTGAATTATTTTCTAATACTCTTTCCCCAATATTCATGATTAATTCAACACATAATGTGCCAGTACATGTTCACATGAAAGTCTAAAGATTGAAAACACAGTACAGTAACACAGATGTCACTGTAGAGGACTTCATTGACCTTTAAGTAATAAAAGCATAGCCTTTTACTTTAACAGACTCTAGCATTATTATTCTTCTATCCAGGTTAACCACAAAATGTGAATTATTACATATTTTAACCAGGTCAGCTGCGCTAGGATAAGGATTTTAAAACAACCAGAATGCACTTAGGTAGATTACACAAATCATATTCAGGATTTGACAGGTCTGAAGAGCAAAAATAATTATAGAGTCTTTTTAAGGGACTTGTGAATGAAAGTTATGAATTAGTATATTAGTCAAAGAATAGAAAAGATTTAAGGATTAACTTTGTGAGCTCCTTTAAGTAAATTTTCTTCCTGCTATGGAGGCAAGATGACTAGATTAAGACAGGCAGGCTCCAACCACTCATCCCTACATCATCTCTACATCACTTTGCAGTGTGTTAAGAAACAGCTGCAAATACACATGCTAAGGGAATCACTATCGTTAGCATATTAATATGCTTTGCAACCTGCATTAGGAAGGCAAAAGTTCAACTCTCTGTCAGATCAAACACATTCTTGTTTTTTACAGCTCCTGCTGTTACCACTCACCACAAAAAGCAGCCGTATTGTAAGTAGCCTGCCTAGTGATTAGAAAATTGAAGTAACTTTTAATCTTGAATCTTGCCACACCATGGTTTGCATTAATGTTTGCTCAGGTTAGTCTGCTGTGCTGCATGCATCACCACCCAGCACAACCTCTGTCACCTCTGTCAAACTGTTGCAACAGAGTGCTGAGAAACACCTTTGTTAATTGATGTAGGAAGAAAGCACAAAAAACCTCACACTCTGATACAGAATAAATGCATTTCTTGTGCTTCTGTAAAGTAAATATGACCATGTTCTTAGACACGTGAGACTACTTTTAGTATGAGTGTAATAAAGCTCAGGAATACAGCAGGATTTGGCACTTTGCTTTTCTGAATAACCTATACTTTCTACTATATCAACACAATTAGTCAATATACAGGTAATACGGCCAGATAATTAGGCACATTGTAGTCTGGGCCCAGTAAACTTAATGCTTTACTATAGTAAAAACCATTCCAATCAAATAAGAAAATGTTAACATAAGTGATAGTCTGAGTAGCTTGGGTACTACTGAAGATTTTGAATGTGACGTAACTAAGATGTCATCATGACAATTGCCATATACACAGCCAAACAACCCACCATTTGCAGCAGTGTTTCCTTCTAGATGACGGATGGTTTCTGCTGTTGATCATCCATTTGAACTGGATACCCTTTGGACAAGGAAATGACTGAAAGCAGGAGTACTGGAATTGTTCCACCATAAAATTGTTGCAAAAACTATGTTTGTTAAGAGTATCTTCATTCAACTGTTTCTGAAAAATTGAAATGTGAACATAGAGCAAATGCAGAATTCAGTCAAGTTTCATATCACAGCTGTACAGTAAAACAAGCTTGATGAATGTGTCATAAATTATATATTAAACTACCTATTTGACAAAAAACAACAACAAACCATCATTTGAATTAATGAGAAGAGTGCAGAAAGTCTCTCCTGTTGAATAACACTACCCTTTCAGAATTATTACCATATCAAAACACATTGCATATGGCCACAGAATTTAATAATGCTACCCCAAGAACGTAACATCTTTGTTGCCCAAAAGATCTTTTACTTGCATTCCCCACCACACACATTCTGCCCTTGACATATGAATTGCACTGAAATAAGAAATAGATCTGCAAAGCAGCAGATTAGAAACACTGTATGTACGGTTCTAAAATTAATATATTGTAGCTGTCTTCCTTTCTTTGCACATTGGCAGGATCTACAGTTGAAACTTCTCTAATCCTCACACCCAGACCAGGTAAAGCCATGCAGCACATGTCACTGTCTTTCTCATTCAACCCCGCCCACCTCAAATGTTTGCCCATGATATTACTCCATGTTTTAGTCCTATAATATCCTTTATTCTTGACTAGATACATGCAATATTGCAACTGCATTTGTTGAGTACGTCAACACATGTATGCAACAGCTGAATTCTGCAGAGTCCTGACACAAAGACCAGAACTTGAATCATGCCTTGTCCCTTTGTTTCCCTCCACATCTCCATCATTGTCTCCAGACCCTCTTGACATCGTACATATGCTGCATTAAGACCTGAAAAGCCCAGTATGACCTTGAAGTCAAAGTCAGAAGTATGTTAATGTTTCCTTCAGTGTGGCACCTTACCTTTTGAAGGAATTCTTCAGCAGCAACAATGAAACTGTGTTTGAAAAGATTTCCTTCACTAAGAGGTTACTATAAGCAATCAAAAAATGAAGCGAAAGTATAATGGCAATACTGACAATCTGTTAGAATGCTTTTTCAACCAGTATACTAACATAGTTTCTTTATCTCCCCACTTATTTTGTATCTGTCTCTTGTCTTTTGCTTCATACAAGTTCTTATAAACAGAACTTTTAGTATATTCTGTAGAAAATCTAGAAAGGAACTACATTCACTAATCCTACCACATAAGCATAATCATGAGATGCTCAGAGAACACTTTCCTGACAGAAACATACAAGATGGATGTCCCAGCAACTCCTGCTTCAGCAAAGCAATTAGTAAGAAAAAAAAATCTAGTTCATACTAATCACTGACCCACAACTAGAAAGAAAATAAAGGGGGTTTGCAACTTAAGCTTCCTGATCATGAGGTCACACAAAGTAGATTCAAAACAGTAATGCACAAGAAGTTTAAAAATCTACCCTGTACAGAACAAGAAATTTGATCACTGACAAATTTAAACAAATGAGTCAAAGGAAACAGACAATACCACCAAGCCTAAAACGAACAAACAAAAAAAGAAAACAAAAAAACCCACCCCCCAAAAAATCCCCCAAACCCAAGCCAAAACAACAACAACAAAATGCCGCACAACAAAAAGCCCCAACCATGCAAAGCTTAAGGATAAGACTAGATCAAATTTTTTGACATTACATTGGATGGTAACAATTACTGCCATGGTGAGCAGGTATTTATGACTTCTAGTTTCTTAAATAATTTCTCTTTAATAATAAAGCCCAATTGCCACTAAGTACGTTTGTGGTACTTTCAACAACAAAGGTGGTACATAACTGGCAATCATTACTATAGTGACATGACTGAATACAACAGAAGTTCAAACATTTAATGAAGTATCAAGTTTTGATAACTGTCTTCCCAAAAAGAATGTTAAGGCCATTGCATCTAAAAAAAATTAAACTGCCTGGAAAATGCCTGATTTACTACATTTGGTAGACAGAGAAATTCATCAGTGCAGCGTGCCAGCATCATAGAAAATTAATGTACCATATATTATAGTGAGAGAACAATATATGTTAGAATTTAATTAAATGGCTGTATTTCTAGTAAAACCACACAAAGAACTATTTTTCATTTGCAGTCACTGGCAGGAAAATAGTCAGACATGTATTTGAAGTAAATAACAAAATAAAGCAACAAGCAACATATGTTGTCTATAAATTAGGTTTCTCTCTTTCCAGCACAAAAATGTCAAATAACTAGACAGGAACTCTCTTCGTTATTCAGTATTTTCTATGGGTCACATTGGAATAGTAGTCCCTACTTATTTAACTTAACTGTCTCTTATATATGACTTTGATGGCATTTAGATCCTCAGATTGTCAACAGCGTTTAGAGTTCAGGACTAGAGTTCAATTCAGAGACAGGATGTCTTTGTGCAACTAATCCCTAAATACCTTGAATACGAAAAAAGAATTCATTCTGAAGAAATAATGTCATATCAAAAATCTTCTAGTCTATTCTACTCTCACACAGAAAATACTGAAGGTAGTGAGATTAGACTTTGGGAACTGAAAACAAAGAACCATGGAAAATGTGTTTCTTGTTTTATGTATTTAACAAATCCACTTGTGCTTTCATACACTATGCACCCTCATCAAAGATGAATATTACACAAAAATTAAACTTACATAGATTTTTCCTCATGCTTTACTTTCAATCACCTTCCAATATGGCTTAGACTATTGCTCATCACTCTTTCTTTTACTTGCTAAATGGAATATTGAAGGAAATTTTTAATTTTGAAACTCAGAAGTGTCATGCAGCAGAACTGAGATCAAATCAGGTTTCTATACCCCCAGTTATCAACCACAGGCATTTTTGCAACACCAAAGCTATGAAGGTTTGAGTATTTTAAAAAAATATTACCACTGTAATCACTTGGTTACATCTGCCCTTGCATATTCCAAAATTTTCTGGTTGGAAAGAAGAAAAATTTCTTCATATTCTTATTTGTTCACAGAAGAAACATAAATGCATATGGAAAACTTCTGAACTACCAATAAATTAATGAAATATTCTTAATGTAAATTATCACTATGCAATGGCTGCAAACTCTAGTTATAAAATTAAATTCCTTCAATAACTGTCACGATGGTGCCTTAAAATACCTATGGCAATTTTTTTCAGCTGTTTCTTAAATAATAAAAATTAAGAGGCTTTCATATATAATAAAATGCATTTCCATATTCTACATGATAAGATTCCCTTTGAATTTTTTGGATTAATTAATGCAATGGTACTTAAGTATTCAGAGAAAAGTCACTGAAAAGATTTGATAACTCGAAGTCAGTCTTAGCATCATATTGTTGGTGCTAATACTTGTGATTCCAAATTAGCCTTCCTGTAATATTCTACAATATTGGCTAATAATTTACAAGTATTTCTGCACACATTCTTAGCAACATTTTTACTAGTTAGGGTATCCACAGAACATGAACAAATATGTCTTTGTGAAAATGTGAAGGCATTCCCAGAAAATATTTTCCAGTGCTTGTCCATCAACCACTGTCAAACAATCATTTTCAGAACACACAAGATGATCCAAAGACCTGCTACAAATTTCCCTTCATTTCTGCCCCTCTTTCAAGCAATGTATTTTGAAAGATTAATCATTTCTTTTCACTTGCTTGATATAACTAGAAACCCTTCAGGCTTGATTCTTGAGTCTTAATTAGCAGTGCAGCATAAGATTGAATGCATGACTTAAAGATATGTAACTTAAATACATTTTATCACCAAATGTTCTTTGCGGAAGCATTAACTTTTTTATGTATACTATTTAGAGAATTAAGTTCTTTCTTCAATTACTGATGCAGCTCTTTAAATGAAATGTGTAAGTCTAAATCCCTACAAAATGTGAACTGACACTACTTCATTGACTTTGGTAAGTCAATATTTAGATCCAATACCCAAGTACCAGGCTAGCTGAATCAATGATTACAGGGACCATATGAAATATGAGGAAAATTCCTTCTTCAAGTCATGATCTCATCCTAATGATGTTTGGTTCTACTGAACAAGATCTTTTTAAAAAATTCGTTGTATAGGAAAAAATATACTTGTGAAATTCCCACATTTTTTTAAAAAAACCACATCAGTAGCTGAATTATGTTCAGAAGTCTATTAGTTCTGGTTTTTTCCACATACTTCAATTTAGGATCACTGACATAATAAATAATAAAATAAATGGACATGATAATATTGAAAAAAAACCCAAAAAAACAAGCCATTGCTACTGTGGCAACATAAGGCAGAAACTACACAGTTTCTCTTTCCCCCAGATATACCATAACTAATATTGGCACATTCCTATGAAACATTTGGACTTAGAAAAAAGACTTTAGAAAAAAGATTTGACCAGTTCTAGGCACCATCTTAAAACACTACGAATGTCTAGTGAAAAATCATTCAAAAAGCAAACGAACAAAAAAAACCTAATACCTCAAACCACAAAAAATCCCAAAAACCGAAAACCAAAAATCAAAACCTAAATCAATCAAAAATATCACAAAACAGTGAACTTCAGTGTTATCAAAACTGGTTTAATTTAGAAACTTATTTCTGCCAATAACCTCATCTTTCAGAAATGAATTCAAATATTTCATCAATTGTTTGAGGCTATTTAATTTGCTTTTTACATAGAAACACAATGTCAGAGAAACAGAAGAGTCAAGGTTGCCCTATTTTTATTTTGAGATTCTATTCAACTTCACAAACACAGAAATGGCTGATATACTCTATTGAGGATTGATCTTTTGTGTTTGCACATCAGGTGCAGGGAAGATGATAAAAGGGACTGAAAATTCTAGTCATAGCAGCGTACCTTGCTTAGCCAAAAAAAATACTGTGTTACAGTAATGTAAAAAATGTCATAGAAAAACCTTTACATAACTACTCAAAAGTCCACTAGCTCCTCTTTTTACTTGTCTTTATGAGGAGTGTCCTACACCTGAATAACCTCAATTCAAAATATAAACTCCTATTGCTTGTCAGAATCTTTTGCAGCTTGATTTTTAGTTTTAAAGGACAAGATGACATATTTTAAAATCCCAGATTGAGGCCTTTCCTGTCCTCTTTATATTTTTCTTAATCAAAAAACTGCTTATCTTACTCTGCTGCAGCTGTCAGTCTTTCAATCTGTTTGCATGTTTCTCCTTTTTAAATGTAAAAATATGTCACATCTTTAGAACATGTTCTAATCTGTACTACCTTCTCATTCCAAAGTAACTATACAATTAATTTTGCAGAGTAAATAAAAAAATAAAATAAAATAAACAGCATTGATAATTACAAAATAGAAATTTTGAAGCATATAATAATTATCATTCACCTATGCTGAATGCCACAATCAAAAATGAAGCTTCAAATGCCAACTACTTTATTATAAAATTCAAATGAATGTATGTAGAGTTATTGTGAAAGCATACACCTTTTGTTTAAATTTTGTAAATAAAATTGTACTTCACTAATGTCATACCTATGGGATAATTCATGCATTTACCATAAATTAGATTCCATTAAATATGTAAAAGCTATTTATAAGATAATCACAAAGTTATAGCTTACTTTTCCCTAGACATGGTATAAGCTGTCTAAAACTTGCTTTTCTGGTCAATCTAATAATAGCTAAAGGTCATTGGACAGTACAGTTCTTAGCCTTGTTTGATTTAAGTTATAGCCTTCTATCACCTGTATGGTCAATGGTGCATGAAAGTGAGTAACTGAATATATCATATTGACTTGAAAGAGCTGTAGGTATAGAAAAGCCTTCTTCAAATTAAAATTTGAATGACTTCCCATCAGTACTAACTTGATTAGAAAAGCAAGGGCACAGGAGGTAAAAGATCTACAGAATAGCAGATCAAGATATACATGTCTTATATATGGCTTTTACACCTTAAAAAGATCTTAGTAACATTCAAGTTACAGTAACTGGCCTTTCCTTTAACTATGACATTATTCTAACATATTGCTTTCTTCATAGTATTTAATTTGAATAAAGCAAATTATTTTTGTTAAAGGTACTGAAAAAACAAAGGCCATGGTGGATCATTTCCAAATTTATCTGGTTGACTGTTCTGACATGATGAATAGCACATAATTTCTGATTCAAACATGAAGCAACTCTAGACCTCTTGACAAAATTAGAAGAAATGGTTACATGCTCAACTTCAACAAGCTAAGCATGAGTCTTCTAGAGAAAACAAGGTAAGAAAAACATCCTAGAGAGAGTAGAACTACATGTGACTGACATTCAATCTGATCCTAAGATTGTCAAAAACTATATTAATGCTAATAACAGAGCAGTAAAATGCACCAGAACACTGCAAGCTTTTGCATGTCACACACTCCTGCACTGCTGAAACATTCCACATCTAGACTGAAAAAAGATGTTGATTAGAGAATGAAAAAGTTCATATATTGCACAACAGAAAATTCTATACTTAATGAAGAAATCATAAATGAAAACAGAAAAAAAAAAATACCATTTGTGTGGCATAAAGGTCTAACTTTGGTCTTTAAAAATGTCACTCCAAACAATGTGTAACAATCCTCAATACTGATTTACTTGACAGCACAAAAGTTTTCCTGACAAGAAGGTTAAGACAACATTAAAATAAACGTTTTTGAATAAATTACTGTCTTGGTCATTTATTACCCCAGACAATAACTAAGCCCCATACAGCAGTTCATTCACTGCTCACTGGCAGTATGGGGAAGAGAATCAGATGGGTAAAAGTGAGAAAATTCATGGGTTGAGATTGAAACAGTTCAATAGGTAAAGCAAAAGCTGGGCATGTAAACAAAGCAAAACAAGGAACTCACCACATCCTGTTCACAGGCAGGTATTCAGCTATCTTCAGGAAAGCAGGGCACCATCATGCATAAGAGTTACTTGGGAAGACAAATGCTGTAACTCCAAAGATCCCTCCTTTCTTTCTTCCCCCAGTCTAACTTGCTGAACATGACGTATTACAGTATGGAATATCCTTTGGGTCAGTTTGTGTCAGCTGTCCCGATTGTGTCTCCTCCCAACTTTTTGTGTAACCCCAGCCTACTCACTGGTGGGGCAGTGGGATGGGTGGAAGAGGCATTGGCTCTGTTTAAGTACTTCTCAGCATTAATGAAAACATCCCTGAATTAACAACACTGTTTCCAGCACAAATCCAAACCATAGCCCCATAGCAGCTATACTATGACAAAAATTAACTCAATCCCAGCCAAAACCAGCACAATGGCAAAAAAATATAACAAAAAGAAAAAATACAAAAAACCAAAAAAACCAAAACAAACAAACAAACAAAACACACACACACACAAAAAAAAAAAAACACAACAACAAACCAACAAAAAAACCCCAACCAATTTCAGGCAACACATCATGAAAATTTTAATTCTAAAAATACAAGGAATAATTTCAATGTCAATTTCTTGTGACATTATCTATAGAAATGCACCCAACTTTTGTATTTGAATGATTATGCAACACTAGCCATCCACAAGTTGGAAATCTTTTAGGATAAACAGCTTCCCATACTCCTCCCAGCTACTCAAAAAGGAAAATGTCATCTGTTGTAACAGCAGGTGATCAAACTATTGTAACACACTAATATCAGCTTCCCTAATGTTTAGTTATTTATTGGAGGCCGCTAATGGTACTGCTTTTATCCTGGTGGCAGAAGGGTAGCACAAAAATAGAAAAAACCTTGCTCTACATGAATGCCCATGTTTTGATCCAGAGGGAAAACACCATATGGAAAATTGTTTTCTCTGTGTCATCATCAAACAATTTCTAAATGCTGTGAAAAGCTTCATATGATTTAGAAGTTATTTTTATAGACATCCACATACCTGCAGGCACTCCTACATTCTTGATGCAATTGCTAATCAGCTATTTATTTTAATTATTAATCATATAGTCAAATTGCTACAACACACTGATTTCTGCAGGCACTAGCACAAAATTTGACATAACAATCCTACTTAACATTTACAGGAAGAGTTTTTTGCACCTTGTACAAATGTATAACTGTAATCCATTCACTAGCTCAATACTACATTTTTCACGCAGGTTGCATTATCATTTAATATTAGAACTGTGATGTGTGGGCACTGGCTGGATGCCAGGTACCCACCAAAGCCTCTCTATAACCTTAGCTGAACAGGGTAGAGAAAATGTAAGGAAAGGTTCATGGGTCAAAATAAGAACAGGAAGAGATCACCTTGCAAATTCTGTTACGCGCAAAACAGGCTCAACTTGGGGGAATCAGTTTATTACCAATGAAAGCAGAGTAGGATAATAAGAAATAAAATCAAAGCTTAAAGATAAATTCTTCCCACCCTTCCCTTTTTCCCACGCTTAACTTTTCTCCCAAGTTCTCCACTTCCTCCCTGCTAGCAGCGCAGGATGATGGGAAATGGGGGTTATGGTCAGCTTATCCCATGTTGTCTCTGCTGCTCCTTCCTGCTCTGTGGGAGGACTCCTCACACCCTTCCCCTGCTCCAGCATTTTTCTGAATGCTTCCCTCAATCTCTTTTGTTAAACTAGAGGAGGTTAGCCTGTGTTTAACCTTTTGTTTCACCATAGGAGTACTCTAAATTTTCTGTTGGATATAAAAGCTTAGTCTTACATCTCCCTTAAAATAATAAAAATAAAGCTTTAGGGCTTCTGTAGACATCTGAAGAAAGCAGACACATTTTCAAGAGTGTTCAGATCCTTGTAACTCCTATTTTGCGGCAATGTGCCACAAGTTTTTGAAAATTTTGTTTATATAAATTCTATATCAAGAAAGAACAGAAATACAGAACATGAAGTTCAATGTAAAGTTCTACTTGCATGTTTTTTGCATGTTAATTAGAATACAAATACAAAGAAAACTAAATACAGCAATCACTGTTTTTCACAGACTAGTGTGTGTAAATGGCAAGAGACCATAATCTAAAAAGATTATTTTCTTGAATTAGTTATGAAAATATGGTGGTACACCATGAACGCAGAGAAATAATGAGCATCTGTGCAATGGTGTTCTGTGCAGGGAGAAAACTTTTTGCAGTCATAACAGTAGTATTTTGACATAGAACTGATTTTGTTCTGTTTGGGTTTTTTTTCCCCTTGTTTGGTTTTGTTGTTTGTTTGTTTGTTTGAACTTTGCCATGGGAAATGACAAAATGCTTTGCATGCTCAATAACACCACCAGAGCATATTAAGGTTCAGTATAACATAAGGCGATATACTTCTCTGATGTTTGAGATAAGATTTGGTTTTTTTTATGTTGCTGTGAATCTAAAATGTGTTCTAAGTCAACCAAAAAAAAAAAAAAAGGCATTTCTGCCCTAAATAATAACATAACCAGGAATCATGTGACTGTTTAACATATAAAACCCCCCAAAAAATCTTAGAAATGCTGTTTTTAATTAAGTGAATTCATTATGATCTGAAACAGGTATTTATAGATGCTCATACTGCTGATGGTATCATGGGATCATCTTACTGAATTTTTGAATGAATAGATATCAGGCTGAATGTTACTTCAACCTAATATTCTGTCACTAAGTATAAAATGCTGGACAATGTCATTAGTGCAATTAATTAAGCAGCTAATGCACTGTGTAGAGGATATTGAATTATATGATACTGGAATTGCATAGTATGAAGTGTCATAACCAGGTCAGTTTGAAATACTTGTATCCATCATTATAACATCATCCAGGGCAACAGAGACTGAACTAAATCATACAGTGACTACCCAGCCACTAATTTCCTATTTCACCCTCGTTTGACCTATATATGCATAT
The DNA here is from genome assembly GCA_009867235.2 of Psittacus erithacus. Taxonomy (NCBI): domain Eukaryota; kingdom Metazoa; phylum Chordata; class Aves; order Psittaciformes; family Psittacidae; genus Psittacus; species Psittacus erithacus. The sequence goes on along the minus strand of WYDI02024524.1, from coordinate 5,022 downwards.
CATATTATGATTTCCTCCTTGAATATGTATCCTATGTGACTACCTAAAGTAGATGTGGTACAATGGTTATAATAGAAAATCTGAACACGTTTTAACACAGTCTTTACCAAGAAAGTCCTATTACAGAGAACTAAGAAATATAGCCTGGTAGAAATGTTTAGCCAGTACTTCATACTGGTTTGAAGGCGAGCAGGTTAGTTGGATTGCTCCATCCCATTAATCTATGATACTTAAAATGTTTATTCCACACCCTTTCTGGAAATTACTGCAAACTATAAATAGTCAGAAATCCTATTTTTTTAACTGTGTGAAGATCAAAGAGGTTAAAGTCATACAAAGAGTTATATATTAACTGTCACAAAAGTAGGCTGTAATCACCAAAGTAAATATTTCTGAATAGCGTTAGGAAACCGATTTAGCAATGACATTTTAATCTTTTACAGTTTATGCTGTATTACAAAACTGATTTCTGCTATGCTTGTTACTTCCCAAGACTGCATGAATAGCAGTGGTGATTACAAGTCTTCTAGTGTACACTTCTTCCTCCCTAAATGTTTTTCCAGTAGAAGCTGACATTGTTTGTGACAAATGGTCAGCTTCAAGTAACTTGCAAGTGTGTTTACGTCAACACTTGACTTCTAACCATCTCTACTACCCATATTAAACATTCATGATCTGATTTATGGTTCTATTTTTCTGTTTAAGATTATCCGATTCAGTTTAGGACAGGTAAAAAATTCTCATCATCTTAAAAAAAAATAAAAAAAATCTGTACCTCACACAAATAATTTTTCCTTTCTATTGTTTAATCAGCCCATCACTTATTTCCAAGTAAACCAAGGCGGGTACTTAGAGCTGCATGAGAGGAACAGCACTGCAACGACAGGATTACCATCTGAATTCTGCTGATACTGAACTTTAGAGATTAACATGCTTAACACCAAGGTGTTCATCTTACTGGAAGAAGCTGAGTTCAGTCAATTCCAAAACGATTCTTAATTATTTCCTTCCAAACCTGGTTTTGTATTTTAAGTGGATAGACCTCTAGAATTAAAGTGGCAACATTCAGATGTCTGACTGATGAGCTCTTCAAATGCTAAACAACCTAACTGGATATTTAGTTCTCAGGAACACACAGAATTTTCCAGTTAACATGTTTCATGGTCTCTGATTCTGTTTATACCTCAGTCACTCCTAGATTCAGTAGCCATGGAATCTGCACCTGATTTAAGAATGGTGGCAATATTTCTGCAGTCCTGCGGACAAATGAAGCATGTATTGTTATCATTTTACCACGTGCTGATTTCAATAGATGGGAAGGCATAACAATATTTCTTTCTTTTCCCAGCTTTTCCTAGAACACTGCCTTAAAAAGATTTGGGTTTACTTTTCCTGTCAGATTTCAGCAATATGCAAGATTGAGATTACCTGATGTGATGAATATGGATTTACCCTCATACAAGTATACTAAAATTCTAGTGACCAGTACATTTATTAAGTTCTCCTGCATTTAATATGTACATCAGCACACTATATATTTATGGCAAGCAACTAAATCGGGATTAGTAAGAGATTCTGAATTAAAACATGATCTCATGATTCCTATGGTCGCTGTGGCAACTGAAGCTAAATAAAAAAAATAAATCTATGTGATACTACATTCTTGGTTGTTTTTATTGTAGGTGAATGACTGCATCACTACATTAACAGCTGTGCTTACTTTATTAACATGATTTATTTCTTCTTAGGAAGACAGACATGGGGATACATTTTATGCTACTTCTGCTCTGATCAGACAAAATTCAATAAATTTAGTAACCAATGACAGAGAAATTCATGCTGTATGACTGACCTCATGATACTGAATCTGTTTGGGTTCTGATGATGGGAACATTTTAAACAAGATTTTAAATTGCACATATAAATATTTTATCATTCTGAAGAAACTTCCTTTGTCAAACATTTGTTTTCTAATTAAAACCAAAAACCAAATCAAGCAGTTACTTGCTCAGTAGCACAAAAGTAAAAAAAAAAAAAAAAAAAATTTAAAAGGTGTATTTTCAATATGATTCCAGTGTTCTACCATCTCTCCCTACAAATTATTTCAACAGAACTGAGTATCATGGCAAGCATCTTACCTAAAAATTGTGGTAAAACTTCATGTCAATTGCAATCTTTAAAAAACAGACCACATAAACATTAGAAGATTTATGACTTAGTGTGTTATCTTTCCTTCCTATTGTGCTTTTGACAGTGTGGGACGATTTAACAGTTTGCTTCTATGACAGTGACTTAAAAATAGAGATGCAGCCATATAGATATTACAGAAACTGACTCCATTATTTATCCAGTGGAAAATTAAAAGGCAGCTTCTGTGAAGAGTAGGGAAGTATGCATGGTACATAAATTACAGATGGAGAAACAGTGCAGATGAAAATTGCTACTTGATACTTAAGGAACATAATTGACAGCTAACAGCAGGACAGACAAAGAAAGAGGACAAAGCTGTACCATAACACCCTAAAACATAGCCTGAGCTGTTCATCACATACTGGCTTCTCTCAGGTTCAAAGAAATGTGAATTCCCTCCACAGCTATTATAACTAAAAATACCATTACAGAAATGTTTAGGTATAAACCCTCATCTATGGTTAGGTGTTCTTTAGCTCTGAGGAATCTTATAGGTTGTCCTACATACACACAGATATAAATAGTGCAGATTACACTGTCACCAACCACCAAAATATAGAACACAATATGCATAGGTGAGAAAATTGCTAAGTCCAAGCCACTGCCTGTCCTAAAAGAAATTGTTAATATGTGACAAAATATTCGCCACTAAGGTGACACCAAGAGTCAAAACTGGCACACGATTAGCTGGTTTATCACCGATAACGTTACTTACTAGTGACCACTTTATCATAGGCTTCTTAGTTTGAGTTTGCTGGTTGATTATCAAGGTTATTACTCTAGTGCTAGTGCAAAGTGGATGAAACTAAGGTGACCCACTAGAATTAGACAAGTGAAAAATCAAGCATACAAGTGTTAGAAATTTATGCTTAAAGAGATTTCTGTCTCTCTTAAAGGGGACAATTCAGCTTGTTGCTAAAATTATTAAAAATCTTATTTTTAATTTTTGTTTGTTTTGTTTTTATTTCTCTCTGGATCCCTCAAGCACATAGATACTTTTTAATCTCTCTGATACTGAAAGTTCCACAGAAAGGCCACCAGGTGAAAAAAATGAAGATCCGCTCTGGCTCCTGAGAATGACTGCAACTAGGGTTAATTCTTCCCAGATTAATCTGTTTTCACTGCTCACTTCTTCCCACACAATGCTAATATAAACAGGAATTTGTAGAATCAGACACAGCAGGGATGCAATTAATACTCCTTACATTATGATTTCGAATGGAGATGGTAAATACATGGTGCCGGGTGTAAGCTAGCAATCAAGTCACCAAGGAAACAATGCAGTGACAATCTAAAGTTTGCACTTTGCAATCAGAATTTTGGATAACTCAAACACTTTCAAGACAGAGTTCTGCAGTAAATTAACACTTTTCACCACATATTGGTTATTCAACATAGTATTTGATTAAACATTTATATCATTTGGATATCAAACAAACCTTTAAGTATTTGCTTGATGCTTCAAATTGAGATATTTTGCAGCAAGCAAATCTGCAAAAATTTCCTTGAGAAAAATACAAGTGCTCTAGAATTAAACTCAAAGAATGAAATTTAATGTCACATCTATTTTAAGGGCAAATAGAGACTTCAAGTTGTAGGAGGACTATGATTTTGGAAAATGCATAATCAGTTTTGTCAGTGTCATGATTTGAAAATTTATTCAAGCACATACAGAAAGAATCAGAATGCAGAATTTAATTAAATACAGCTATCTCTTTTTTAAGTCAGGATAAAGGATAGTGAGTGTAGCATCCCATTTTTGCTGGTATTTGTAATCTGCATGCTATGATCACGTGACCTTAGAAATACCAGTTGCGGTTGTTCACGTCCTGTCAAACACCATAAGAAAGATGATTATGCATAGCACTTTTTGCTTTTTATATTTACAGGTCATTTGCTTACTTGTTTTTGTGACAACTAGAGTTTGACAGCAGTTTGCCCTTCATGAACTAATTTGATGCTTACGAACAGCAATCTGAATGCAGTAAGTACTGGCGTGCAGGGGAGCCAAAGCTTTTGCAACATGTTTAGAAGTAGGCAGTATCTTATAAACAGCATATCAAACACATAACAGATCATAATACCTGAGAATTCAGCAAGAAAAACTACACTTGCTTCACAAATGTACATGAGCTAAAGGTGTCAGTATTACAGGCTCTGTTACTATTCAATTCATACAAATCACAATTTAAAATATCCCTTATAGGTATTAAACACACATATTATGGTATGTTACTCATGCTGAAAGCTGCTTTACCATAACAAACTGACCAATTTCAACAGAATATTTTCCAGAGCAGGAACAAAACTTAGCTCCTGACAAACACTATGATTTAGAAAACAAATTGAAGGCATTATTTAAAATGTCAGTACATCTATTTTTAGATACCTGTTAATACTGATTAAATAAAATTACAAGTTATTAAGTCAAATGAGATTTTCCTGATATTCCATTCATTTGCAATGCTATCTTCTCTGCATTTGATTCAACTACAGACAATCCGAACGCTATTTAAAACACAAGCAAATGGCTGTTCTCTCGCTGTGTCACATTAACACAAATAATACTCTAATTTAGAAGTTGTCACTACTTTCCACTAACACAAAAGACAAGTATCATGCAAATTTGTCCCATTGCAAGTACACACACCAGCTTCAAATAGTTAATTTTGGGAGCTCAGGAATTAAAATAACCTACTGTCATGGGTTCAGCAGTAGCAGTCATTTTTTCTCCTTCTTAGTGGCTGGTGCAGCTCTGTGTTTCTAACTTTCAGCCTGAGAACAGTACTGATAATACCAATGTTTGTAGCTACTGCTTAGAATGTTTACAAT
>WYDI02024522.1:0-32369 GCA_009867235.2 Psittacus erithacus | reverse complement strand
GCCCCATCCCTGGCAGTGTTCAAGGCCAGGTTGGATGGGGCTTGGAGCAACCTGGTCTAGTGGGAGGTGTCCCTGCCTGTGGCAGGGATTGGAACTGGATGAGCTTTAAGGTCCCTTCCAACCCAAACCATTCTGTGATCCTATGACTCTATGCACCCCAGAAGTGTCCTCCAGCCTCAGGGATGAGATTTAGGAATGGCCACACCAATAAAACCACCGCAGATCCTGCCCAGAGCACAGGATCTGCATGTTTGAGTTCAACCACATGGATGTAGTCACACGTGGCCACCCTGACAGCAGCATCCCTCCATCGCTGCACTTCCAGATCTGCCTGAGCAATGGATCCCCAAAAGCCCTCAGTCAGCTGGGAGCAGGGACAGGACAAGAGGAGGAGATACTGTGGAGAGGAAGCCCAAGGAGAGCAGCCAAGCATGTGCATTAATTACTGAAATAATCAGGTTTCCCCAAGGAGCCCCAGCTCCTGGTTGCCCATGGTTTTATCTGCTCTCAATAGGATCATACCCGCTTCCCCCTGGCGTCAATATTTCTAGTTAATATCCACTTCATAACCCTGCAGGAGGAAAAGGTATAAAAATGCTAATATTTAATCACTGATTCACATTGAAGCTTTCCCTTCCAGCAAAGAAAACTGTCTCCTGGGTAATTAAAAACATCTCTGTGGGCGAGTCTGGTTTGGGCCTGGCACTGTGCAGAGAACTTGTGGCCAGGGCAAGCGGATGCCAGGTACCCCTTGCTGCTCCAAGGTCAATTTCTGCTTTATCTTAGCAAAAAGTGAGATACCCTGATGACATGGCTCTTGGCAGGGAATGCCCCATCCCTTTCTAATTTAACTATTACACAAGGAGAGCTATCATGTTGTCAGACTTTCTGCTGTCTGCAGCAGCCAATCTGGGTAAAGTAAACCCAAAAGGGTTTATCCCAAAACACCCTCCCAGTTCCCTGCCGTGAGTCCCTTCACCCACAGATACATGAGTCCCTTGGGAGTGTAGGCAGAGCACTGCATTTATCTCATACAGGTGACTCTGGGTAAGGGTGGAGGAGACCCCACATGGGCCACGGGAGAGTCACTCATTCTTGCCCTGTGCGCACTGGCCACCTCCCAGCGCAAACAAACCTGGTGCTGGTTCCCTCCTTGCCTTCCATGGGATGGGATGGTAGCTGCAAGTGGAACATGGCCCAGCCCCTCTTCACCCAACGCAGGGGGACCCAAAAGGGGAATGGGACCGTTACTTCGTCAGGATAGAGCCACGAGGAGAAGGGCCACAAAAATTATCAGAACGCTGGAGCAGCTCTGCCATGGAGACAGGCTGAGAGAGCCGGGCTTGTTCAGCCTGGAGAAGAGAAGGCTTCAGGGAGACCTTAGAGCAGCTTCCAGTGCCTAAAGGGGCTGATAAGAAATCTAGAGAGGGGCTTTGGACAAGGGCCTGTAGGGACAGGACAAGTGGGAATGGCTTTAACCTGACAGAGGGGAGACTGAGATGAGATGTGAGGAAGAAGTTGTTCCCTGTGAGGGTGGTGAGGCCCTGGCACAGGCTGCCCAGAGAAGCTGTGGCTGCCCCATCCCTGGCAGTGTTCAAGGCCAGGTTGGATGGGGCTTGGAGAAACCTGGTCCGGTGGAAGGTGTCCCTTGCTCATGGCAAGGTTTGGAACTGGATGAGCTTTAAGGGTTATGATGTTTCCTTACAGCAATATCATTATCCACCAGTGCCCCGTGGTGCTCCTGGAGCAATCCCTGAATGATCTCCCTCATTTACATACACTAATCTAGACTGCAAGCCCCACCTAGAATCGCTTTATAGCTCCATATGTGATCGATTAGCTGAGAAGTGCTCTAATTGCACAGGGGCACAAGTCCCCTCCTTCACAAATACACTGCATTAGGCTGGCCTAAGAGTGAAAACTGCTGCAGGCAAGTGACCCTGCACAAGCTCAGGCCCTGTTGGGGGACAGGAGCAGGCACCCCTAAAATGGCTAGCACTGAGGAAAAACTGCAATTTCCTGCTTTTCCCCTGCAGCTGGCCTGAAAAGCACACGCAGAATATCCCAGTTACCCCTGGCTGAGTTTCACTTGCAGAGCACAGGGGTGGAAAGATGGAGAGCTGCAACAGCAACTGATCTGGAACCCCCAACCTCCAAAGGCAGGAGCACCACCATGGCATGGAGTGAGCTGAATCCAATGCTATGGTGGGAAGTGAGTCCTTTGTATTCAGGGATGGAAGTGAACTTTGGTCACGCATTCTGGGACAGATCCCACCTCTCCCTCCACTTCCAGACTAGGAACTGGAGAGTCTGGAACCTCTCCTTGGTCCAGGCTTGGGAGCTCCTCCTCATGCCTCAGTTTCTCTTATTTGCAAAATGTGGATATTGCTGCTACGCCTCACAGAGACTTCCCAAAGTGTGGGAATCCCTGGGAGAAGAGGAGAGGCGTTATTCCATCCCACACAGCTCTCAACCTCAGCCCATTCTCAGGAATGCTTCTATCAAAGCTGTGATTTATTCCTCTCCAGCCTGAGCTGAAGTGGAGCAGAGTTTCAGAGCACAGCCCACAGAAACACACCCTGCTGCCTGTCGCACTGGAGTCAAACTCTTTCCTTAATTTCTTTACATGCTATAATAGATGCTTTTGGCTGAATAAGCACATACCCACTTGGGGAGCTCTGCCTGAACCCCAGGCTGTGCTGTCAGCAGGTGAGGTGAGGGAGAAGCCTGGGTGCCAGCTTAACTAGTGAAGAGCATCCCTCTCTGCAACACTCAGGAACTCCAGTAAAGCCAGGATAATGGGGAGTGTCTGCACAGCATTCAAGCTATGAGTTGCTGTGAGGAGCACTGAGGGATGCCAGGCTGGTAGAGGTCACCTCACACCACACCAAAGGGGTCTAAAGTTCCCTCTGCAGTCACTGGAGAAAGGCAGGAAACTTCCCCCTGGAAAGTCTGGCTCCAAAACCCAACCTTCCACAGTGGGATACTCTCCCAGACCTGGTGCCGGGGGTCTGGGCCCATGTGCCTGGCTACATCCTGTCCTGTCCCGTCCCATCCCATCTCTCCACATCCTTCTTATGTTGGGGTCCTGGAGCTGGACACAGGACTGCAGGAGGGGGTCTCATCAGCATGGAGCAGAAGGGGAGAATTCCTTCCCTCAACCTGCTGGTGATGCAGCCCAGGACATGGCTAGCATGCAGGCTGGACGAGCTCTGCCCCATCCATGTGCCAAGTGCCCAGAACACTGGGCCACTTCACAGCTACCTCCAGCATGTCCTGGTGGGGAGCAGACCCTGTTCCCAGCTCCAGGATGTGCTTACACACCCATAAGTACAATTGCACCATGGCCGCATCCTAAATGCCCCAGAAGCAGGGAGCCTGCTTGCAGAAGGCAATGGGATGCAGCGCTGTGCATCTTTAGAGCAGTGTGTTGGGAGTCACCTGAAACCCTGCACTGGGACCCACTGGTGAAAGTCAGGGGCCAGCCCAGCCATCTCTGGGTCTTTGCAGGACCTGGCCCTTCCTCATCCAAAGCAATCAGCAATCTGGCATTAATCAATCCTCAAAGCACTACCGAGCACATCAAGAAAAGACCAAGTGCATGTGGAAACTCCTATCTTACTATTATTACAACTGTTGAAATTCATGGTGTGTGAGAAAGACCACCTACCCATAAGCATCATGCTGCTTCTGTATCCTTATGGTGTGATTGATAATTCCAGTCCCTTCACCCACAACAAGGTCCTGTCCTGGATTCACATCTCATGTTATCTGGCACCCCAGGCTCACTGCTCTCCCACAGCCCAAAACTACACTGCTATTTGCCAAACAGGTACCCAGGGGATCTGCCTGTGCATTTCCCTATCCGCAGGGCAGACAGGGAGCTGTCCCCATTTTTTCCCCTTTTGGGACAAGGAATGTAGACAGGCTTTGGAGCTAAATGTTAGCATAAGATGTTAAAATGCTGTTCCCTGTGCAGGAAAGGCTTGCTGCAGCTTTGGACACACACTGAGCGGCATGAACAGGGAACAACACCAAGCCCCTATTGACCACTATCCCGTTTAAGAGAAGGATCCTACCTAACTCACCTTCCTACTGCCTTCACTGACCCAACCCTGCATGGGATCACTTCCTAACCCACCTCTACCACTCTTTAGCAGTAGAATTTTGCTAGCCATGACCACAAGGTCCAGTCCTGCTGAGTCTGGTCACCAGGAGCCTCTCTGCTAGGATCGAGCTTGCAGAATACAGCAGCATCGAGCATTCCAGTTGTGAGCTCTGCAGCTTCCCAGGAGAAGCAGAGGAGGAGACATTCCCGCTTGCAGGTTTCTGATACCTGCTACATTTGCAGCGTGGGACTGAACCCTCTCTGTGCACAGAAAGTGACAGAAGCAAACTACCAGGTAAAAATCTATGATTCTATGAACTGCCCCTGGGCTGAGGCTGGGAAGCAGGGACAAGGAAGTAAGGAGGTAATTGCACCTTTTCAATGACTCTACGGTCATTAAGGCAGTGCAGGGAAAGCCATTTCAGGTGCTGATGGCTGGCCTGGCTTGGAAGTGATGAAAATACCTGCTCCCCTATGACATGTTTGCAGAGAGAAGGGATTGCTATTCCCGACTCCTGGCACTGATAAAATATCCCACAGCCTCCTCTGCCTGCCAGTGGGCTCCCACATGCTGGCATCACATAGCGAGCTCACACCAAGCCTGCCCCAAGCCCCGGGGCGCTCAGGAAAGGTTTGGCTGCTGCTGAGGGTATGCGCCCCAGAGAGTTTTTGCTCCTTTTGCAGCTTCCCGTGGAAAGCTTTGGAGCTGGTGTGGATCTGAACCAAAGCTGCAGCTTCCTTAGAAGAAATCCAGGCAGACGCTGAGTCCCAGCACAAGGCAAGTTCTCCTCCTGGCCCCTCCAGTGGCACCTTCTCGGTGGCACAGCCTCATCACCAAGCCCTTGATGCTGTGGAGGGAGCCCAGCTCCCTCCTGCTGTGGCAGGGTCCTGGCAGGGGTTTGCCACCCTGTGGCTTCACCTGCTTTCCCTGGGACAAATCCCGCTGCCCAGGGCTGCCCGTGGAAAGGGAATGGGGGCTGCAGTGTCCCAGCCCAGGGGCAGGCGGGCTGGGGGACCCAGGACAGCCGCTCTGCGCGCAGGGTGGGCAGCAGCCGGCAGGCTCGCACCCCTCTTCCCAACCCAAGCGCGGCAGCGGTGGGGAAACTGAGGCAGGGAAGCTGCGGCAGGGAGCAGCCCACCCGGTACCGGCGGGACCACCCCCTCCCCCTTACCTCGGAAAACCGCTTTGGCGATGCGGTCCGCTTTGCCGCGGAGGCCGGCGACGGTGCGGAGCTGCAGCAGCAGAGCCATGGGGCACGGTGGGGAGCGGAGCGGTGCAGGGCGCGGAGCAGAGCGGTGCAGGGAGCAGTGCGGTGCCCGATGCCGCGCTCCGAGGAGCGCTGCGGTGAGCGGAGCGGTGCCCCCTCCCACGCTGAATTATTCAGCACAGGCGCCGCCCCCCCCCTTCCCTTCCCTCCTTCCCTCCTTGCCGTTCCCCCATCTCTTTCCTCCCTTTCCTCTTCCATTCCCTTCCTTCATTTCCCTGCTGCTCTGAGCAAGCTGCTCGGAACTTCCCTCTCCAGCTGCATGACACTGTGAGTCGGGAAACTGAGGCAGGAAACATCACACACACACACACACACACACACACACACACACACACACACACACACCCGCCCCCCAGCACACCAGCAGGTGAAGCCTTTGGGGTTAGAGTGTGTACCGAACCCCCGGCCCTTCAAATATATGACAGGGGATGGGAGCTGATAGGGGGATGCTCAGGGAGACCTGGCTTCACCCACTATGACCTGGGACTACCAACGGCCAGCCAGCGTGGGGGTCCTGTGCTGTTATCAGCATCTCCTAGGGTTAGGTGCCAGAGATGGGTGGGTTATTATCCATGTGCCCTCTGTTGCCAGCCAGAGGGGACAGGAAACAGAGCTAAGATCACCCCACCTGGCCCATGACCATGGCAGTAGGGCCACTACATCACAGCCCTTCAGCCAGATCATGGTCAACTTTGGACAGAGGATGGAACACATCCTGTAGGGCTGTGGGATGCAGCAGGGTCCCTGACAGTGCACACAGTGTGGGTGCTCTGTGGGGCCAAGGCATCTTGGCCTGGAATGCCATCAGCGCCACACTATGCTGCATGCTTATCCAAGCTGGAGCATGCTTCGCACTGTCTGTTTGCTGTGTTCTGGGCTGAACCTCAATAGGATCAAGTGGAATTTCCAGATATCAGTGGCAACTTTACAGTCTGGACTTGTGGACTCCATTTGGAATAGGTCTTGCCTGTAAGGTTGCACGTGAACACCTTTCCCAGAGTCTTTAAGTTGTCCTTTATTTCAAGGAAGATGATTAATGCATGCATTTGGGAAGAGCACAAGTGTCTTCAAGCTTCGCGTATCTTCTTTTCCTGCTTGGGCACTTCCAGGAAGCATCCATCAGTGTTGAGATGTGAACCCAGGGGAGCTTCATCATCGTCACAGACAGAGAAGCAAGGGTGAAACCATCACAAATGGATACTAAACCACTGAAAATAGGACAGTTGGGTTCTGTTATAGAGCCTGGATTGCTGTCGTCCTGCCAGCAGAAAAGATCATTATGCTCACTGCTAAGTGCATAAGGGTGAAGAAACTTGGGATTAACAGTGTGTGCCATTTCTCGTTAGGTTCATAATTACCTCCTGGCAGTATGGCCTGGAAGGGAGGGTGCTGTTGCACGGGGATAGGAGATGGCAATGAAGGCAGCAGTGTGCTGAAGGCTCAGGTTTGTGATAATATTGGGAAGGGAAAATGCAGCTCTGCCCAAGCTGGTCCATGACATGCAAGTGAGAACTCGTGCCTATGCAAGAGCTCAAGAATTGATACCATGCATGAGCCAGAGACAGGTCTGCTGAGTCTGATGCTGCTAAGAAGAAAGCATTTTTGGGTCTCTAGCTGATCTTTCCCAGCTGAGCCATCCAGGCTGGTGCTGCTTTTCATAGAGTCATCAAATCAGAGAATGGTTTGTGTTGAAAGGGGCCTTAAAGCTCATCCAGTTCCAGCCCCCTACCATAGGCAGGGACACCTTCCATTAGACCAGGCTGCTCCAAGCCTCGTCCAGTCTGGCCTTGAACACTGCCAGGGATGGGGCAGCCACAGCTTCTCAGGGCAACCTGTGCCAGGGCCTTACCACCCTCAAAGGGAAGAACTTCCTCCTCAGATCTCACCTAAATCTGGAGTGGGACATAATAGCCATGTGAAACCCCTCAGTCAATTACTGCTCATCTGTTCTGACCCAGCAGAAGATGTCTTTGCCTTCACCTCCCCCATCTCCATTTCTCAAATTTACTTGATTTAAGAGCAAGCAAATTACACCAGCATCTCCAGGAGGCACCTTCAGAGCAACCCATGCTGTCCTAAAAGCACAAGTACCACAGAAAACACCTTCTGCATCATGTTAATTTTAAACCACTTACTCAATATCAGAGAGTAGATAACAAAGTGAAAAAATCCAGTGTAAAGGGTGTTGACTGAATTGTTCATCTCAGAATGCAACATCACTTTGAGCTGAACTGTGCAATTGGGTGGGTGATGCTGGGTGAAAACACCAGCCTGAAGAATCTGGAAAAGACTGGGACTTCTTTTTTCCTGATTTTGTTTTATCCCAGACATGATTTAGCTGTTCCTACTGTAAAAGCACAGGTGGAGGGTTCTTGGGGAGTGGTAACCCATAGGTTTACCCCCAGACTTTAAGAGACATGGCAAAGCAAGAAAGAAGAAATTAAGACAGAAGATGATATGCACATCAATCTTTAATACTGTGCATTAAATCTGACTGTGATCTGTCTGCTGTAGCTGCTGAAAGCAGTGGAAGAAACTATCGCCCTTCATCTGCTGGACATGAGCTTCCTCTTTGCATGCCGCAACTCAGCAAAGTTTGCTCCTACCTAGGACGCCTCAAGGGCTCAATGCTCTTCAGAATGGTGGAAGATCTGCAGTTGCTCCCCTGGTGATTTATCCACCCATTATACCTACAAATCGGATAATGAAGATGAGCAGGAGCAGGATAGGAACCCAACTGTGATGAAGTCAACAAAACACAAGGAGTGTCAAAGAGTGGCGTGTTAAAAATGTTCTCTCCTGCTTGAGAACTGGAGAGGCTTCCCTGTGATTAACAGCACAAGGTGAGAAAATGCCCTTTATAAACACTAATTTCAGCTCTCCACAGTGCCTCTGCAATTTCCACATTGCTGCATGTGAATAAAATTACACACCCACCTCTGAATCACGGATGGTTGCTCTTATTTACTATAGGTTTACACCAAAAGCAAGGGAGAAAGGGCTGCTTGCCACGGCAGAGTCAGGCCTTAACTAGTCCCTCCATATGCATCACCCACAGCAGCGGTATTCCATTAAAATAAAACCAATTGCACAAGCTGAAGCAATACTGTCTGTTGTGATAATGCTACAGCATGGTAAGTCCAAAATTAATGAGATTTTCTCTTCTTTATTCTTTTTCTCATTTTTTTTTACCCAGCTCTTCTCTTCCCACGCTTGAAAAAAATCACATCAGCCTCCCCCTTTGTCAAGCCACTAAAATCTCTCCTATTAATTACAGAAAATTGCTGTCGTTTTCTTTCCCCTCTTTGTTTTCTGTTGCCTGAGAGTTGGATGGAGGTTTCACACCTGGGGGATGATTTTGACCCCTTTCATCAACAGGAATCACTGTGACAGGCTCTGAGTTAGGTTTAGCTGCTAATGGTGGGTGATAGTATATTGTGTAAGTGCATGTTTGTGTGTGTATATAGCTGTATATTCTCCTCTATAATGTTTCTCTCCTCGTTCCATCCAAGCTGCTGAGTAAAATCCCCAGGAGCCCAATAGCCTGAGTGGATCCAGGCTATGGTAACACAGCCTGAAGAAGGCAGCTTTCCTTTCAGTAATATACCCACAATAAATGTGCCAAATAACCCGCTCCAAATTGTCTTCCAATTCCTAGAAATGGATAACTGAGCCATCCCTTTTCTGTGTGTCTGCAGACCTGTACAGTGATGATTCTTGAGCTCCTTTCAACAAGAATTCGATGATTTGATGAAATCAGCTATGAAAACCAATCCTGCCCATGGGTCAGAACAATTCCAAGCACAAATTGGGCAGCGACTGGATTGAGAGCAGCCCTGAGGAGAGGAACTTGGGGGTGTTGGTCAATGAGAAGCTCACCATGACCCAGCAGTGTGCGCTTGAGACCAGCAACCAACCGTGTCCTGGGCTGCATCACCAGCAGCGTGACCAGCAGGTCAAGGGAGGGGATTCTCCCCCTCTGCTCCACTTTGTTGAGACCCCCCCCTGCAGTCCTGCATCCAGCTCTGGGGCCTCAGTATATAAGAAGGATGCAGAGCTGTTGGAGCGAGTCCAGAGGAGGCCACAAAGGTGCTCTGAGGGCTGGAGGTCTCTGTGGAGACCTTAGAGCAGCTTCCAGTGCTGACTAGATGAGCTTCAAAGCTGCTTCCAACCCAAACCATTCTGTGGTTCTATGACCCTATGATTCTAATAACTGGGGGATTCCTCCTGCCAGATGTGAAGAAGGAGATGGTTTTCTGCTGGAGGTGCAGCCATCAGGTATTCCAACAGGTTTCACTCACCTTCTTGGTCCCAGGAGCATGCAGTCAGCACAGGGCAGAGTCCACTGGTGGGACAAGTGGAGTCCCAAGGAGGATCCTGGTCCCCCAGTGGCTGCAAGCAGTGTGCACTGGGGACAATGTTCTTAGGGGACCATGAGCTTTGGGGACAGCATGTTGTTAGGGCAGCGGTGCTGGGCATTGGAAAGGGGAAGCAGAGAATAATTACACAGCCCTCGCATGATGGGCTTCTTTCAAGTGCAGAAAATACCCTCATTGGAGAGCTCTTGAGCCAGGACAAGCAGCAGCTCTGTATGGGGATAGACAGGATTTCAGTTTTCCAGTGGGTGATTTTGCTAAGAGAAATATCGCCTGCCTTTTCCTCCAGGCAGCTTTATTTAATGCTGAAAGCCTGCAGCGCTCAGCTCTAAGGATTCCCATGCTGGGTCCATGTCTGCAAGGCCGCTGGTGGCCACTGTATTCCTCTCGCATCATCAGTCCCAAATCCTGCAGAACAGGAGCAGCAACAGAACCAGCTTTTCCATCAGTGCATCAGCATCAGCCTGGACGGGAGCCTTGGCTGGGTGGTAAAGGAGAAGTTGTGGGAGACATGACAAAAAGGAGCAAAAAAGATCCTTCTCCTGCAATGCTCATGATCCTTAGACCAAGTCCAGGGCCCATGGTCACAGAAGCTGGTGCCAGAACCTCCTTGCCCTGTGGAGAGGTGTCAGAGCCTTCTCTCCCTGAGGGACAGTAATGTGCATTTCTTCATTTCCCATTGGACTCACTTATTTTTTGGCCAGGCTCTTCCTTGTGCAGCCTCTTTGCCCCAACAGAACTCAGCTAGACCCTTAGAGAAGGAATAACAAGGAGATTCTCATGGAGGGGCAAATAGCCAAACCAAAGCACCTTTCTGGAGCTTCTCCAGCCCTTTTCCTTGGGAGCTGTCAAGTATCGCTTACCTCACAGATCCACAGAGAACAGTCACACTAATTTAGCCACACACTGAGGGATCTGAAGTCCCCACTGATGACCCATCCCATAGAGCAGTAGCTGTGCACCGTAGGTGCATGGAGAGCATCCGAGAGACTTATTCATGACTGCTGTAATCGGGCAAAGGAAGGCAGAGAAAGGACTGGGAGCAACCCATGTCCCCTGCTGTCTTTCACCACTCTGTTCACAGACTTCATTTCTCACATCCCAGCTCTTCCCAACCTTGGCTCTGCCAGAGCGAGTCTCCCTCCATCTGCCATTGTTCCCCCCTGCAGTTGAGATTCTTTCACTTACAAGAATTTCAGGGATGCAACTGTCAGAAACAAGGCTTTGTGGGATAAAGCTGCTCATAGCATCATCTGTAATTTTGAGTGCTGTAGTAGGCGGCCCTGCTTGTGTGTATCGGTCTCTGAAAGAAAGGGGAAAACGCTGTGGAGGCAGTTTTTTGTACAGAAGGAGAAGTGAGAGCAAGGAAAAGGGGGAATGCTGAATCTGAGGCAAACCAGTAAACTCTCCTGTGTAAATCAGTGCTTGCAAGGTGTCCTTGTGAGATCTTCTGGACTGAGTGTCCTACCCTGGTGCACTAAGGGAGATCTGCACCCTTAGTACCAGCAGGTCCTCTGTCATAGGATCATGGAACCGTTAAGTTTGGAAAAGGCATTTAAGGTCACTGAGTCCAACCATTAACCCAGCACTGCCAAACCCACCACTAAACCATGTCCCTAATCACCACATCTAGATGTCCTTTGAACCCCTCCAGGGATGGTGACTCCACCACAGCCCTGGGCAGCTTGTTCCAGTGCTTGACAGCCCTTTTGGAGAAGAAATTTTTCCTGATATCCAATCTAAAGCTCTCCTGGCACAGCTTGAGGCCATTTCCTGGTGTGATGTCTTCCCCCTGGAGTGATGACAAGACCCTCACTCACTTCCAGAGAAGCTGACACTTCTGCCTGGAGTTTTGTGGCAGGGGTGAGCTGGTCAGTAATGGAGAGTCCAGGCTCTGTTATAGGATCTACAGAGGAGACACGTGGACTATGGCTCCCTGTCATCCCACAAAAGCATCATTTTCAGGCAGATAAAAAAGACGTTGGGGAACCCAAGGCTTTGCTGTCTGAGTCAGCAGCTTCAAGCACCCTGATGCAGTGCTTCTCCTAAGAGCAAGCTCTATTTAAAATCCTGAAAAGTTTCCTCCTCTGTGGGTGCTGTTGGAAAGCCATTGCTTCTGCTAATTCCCAGCTTCACCCTCGTTGTGGTTGTCTTCTTCCTCCTTCCCCTTTTCCTCTCCAGATTAATTTTCCTAGTGCAATCCTCTCCCCTCAGCCTCTCTTTTGCTTGACTAAATAAGCTCAGCTCTTCTCATCCCCTCCTGATGGACAGGAGCTCTCTTCCCTGATCATCTTTATCTGCAGCTCCTGAGGCCAGGATAAGTGCAGTGGTACCAGGTGCTCCATATCCCCCACTAGGCAGTGTCACCACTATCACCTTGCAGGTCTGGGACCCACAGGCACCCTCAGTTCCTTCTCCTCAGTCTGTAATGCATGGCTTTGCATTTTGCAGGTAGCCCAAGAGTGCTTCCATAGAATCACAGAATGGTTTGGGTTGGAAAGAACAGAGCAGAGGGGGAGAATCTCCTCCCTCGACCTGCTGGTCATGCTGCTGGTGATGCAGCCCAGGACACAGTTGGTTGCCTCCCACCAGTGCTCTTGTTCCCCAGCTAGAAGATCCACAGTTTTCAAAGCAGGTAATCTAAGCAGTCATGCAGGACTGACTTTTGGCAAATCCATTTGGCCTTTTGCATCATTTTCCATTTACTTTCATATCTTCCCATTTTGTCCTCTGAGATGGATTGGAAAGCTGTGCAGATGCTGGGTCACAAGCCCGCAGCGACCCAGACAACCTTCTGACTCCTTTTGAAATGCCCGAGCTGCACTTGTTACTCCATGGCTGTAGCAATGCAGCAGCTCCCAGTGAGTGGAGGATTTCTACTTATTTATTTAATTTCTATGTATTTATTTCTTTATTCATTTATTTATCATGACACACACAGAGCTTTTCCCATTTTCTTGAATTCAGTGCAATTAGGAAACCGAGATTTCCTCATTTCTCCACCCTGCAGAGAGGAGCCAGCTTGTAAAGACATGCGCTGGGTCTCTGCATGAGGTCTCCTGTGCCTGTAGCAAACTCACTGGGAATTCATTCTAGGCAAAACTCCGTGGATCCCACCCCTCTCAGCTTCTCCCCAGTCTCAGAGTGGCTGAATCTGCATCTCAGTGGCAGCAGGAGCCCAGCAGTGCTGGGACAGAAGGCGGCTGGCAGACCTTTGCAGGGCTGGCACTGTAATGTCCTAGCGTGAGGAGGGTGCTGAAAGCCCCCGGATTTCTATTTTGTTTCTTTTGTTCCATTTCATTTTTAATTTGAAACATCTCACAGCTTAGATTGAGGTGCAAATAAAGAGCGGCCCCTCCAATTCCCGCACCTCCCGGTTCCTCTTACGAGCAAGGATCATTTATAGGGATTATTTTCATAGAATGTGCAGATCTCTGTGTGCAATTATATCTTTTTACAGTGTTTTTTTATAGGTAACTTCCCAAAGCTGTTCCAGGACAGGTCCCTGGTTGCTCTCCCGCGGCAGGAGCAGATCCCCCTATTCCAGTTACACAAAACTCCAAAAGCCTAAAATATGCAAACACTGGGACCTGGTTTGCACTTCAGGAGATTGCTGAATCCTCTTCGTCAGGAGAGGAGAGGGCAGGGGTGCAGGCCATGGTGCCAGAGTGGGTGCAGACAGAGGGTGCTGCTGTGGGTGCAGTGGCGAGGGCTGGCTGGATGCAGGCAGTGAGTGCAGGGGATGTTCAAGAGTGGGTGCTGGGGGGTGCAGGGGATCTCAGGGTGCCAAAGGGGTGCAGCAGGTCCAGTGGAGGGGTTCTGGGCTCCTCCCGTTGCCTGGTGATGGTGTTTGTGATGATTCCAGGGGCAGCTGTAGCACAGGGGCACTCCATATCCCCAGCACAGCTGGCAGCAGGTAAGGACTGAGCACGGCCGGACTGGCACCCCTGGGTCCCCCACCTTGCCCATGCACCCTGTACCCTTTGTATTACAATGCAGCTTTTAACCCAGGCTGCATGATGCAGGCACTGCAGACACTCCATCTCCCGGCTGCTCTGCCCCTGCAACCCCGTGTCTGTGTGTTTCCTCAGGTGGTTATAGAGGCGTCAAGGGCTGTATTTTGTAACAGTGATTGTAGAGGGACAGAGCAGAGCATTTTCTCACCCCTTCATGCATATGACATGAGTGCAGCGAGTAATGCATGCAGCCTTTGGGGAGGCTTTTCCTCTACAATGAGAGACCACAAGTGTCTCTCATCCAGACGAGCTGTGATGTGTTTCAGCTCATCCTCCCTCTGCCCTCTCAGCTGAGGCACTTTCCCCAGCTCCTTGTCATCATCGCGTATTTCCTCTGCCCTTCTTTTGTTTTCTTTCACGTCTCCTTTTTGTTTCATGTAAGCAAAGACTGATGCTGCAGCCACGGCTGCTCCTGACTGCCAGGCAATGCCCTTGCCCGAGGCAGCCCTTGCCCTGAGTGGACAAACCTGTCCCAGCAGCTTTCCCCTGATATAAAGCCAGCCTGGATGCTAAAGCTGGATGTCCTGTGCACCCAGGAGGTGAACCCATGAGCTCCTTGCTGATGGGGTTACGTTGTGGCTGGCATCCATCCCTCTTGCTGCTGCTGTCCAAGCTGCTGGAGTCCGTTCCTCCCTTACAAGCAGAGCTATGCTTGCAGGAGTTACACAGTTTAATGTTTATATGTATATTTACATATCTATATATTTATATATAATTTTTCCTCTGGTGTCCGAGGGCATCATTTTCAGCCACCCAGCACTCTGGGTTTGGGTTCCCGTCTGAAGGACTCTCACCACTTAAACCACCAGCAGCTTTGCTGCCAGATCTCTCACCTTTTCTCTTTTTCGTCCGCTCTGGCAAATGGCAAACTGCAGCCACACTGTGGGGAGGAACACTAAAATGCCCCAAGCTGTGGGGCCTGATGCATAGGTGCTGGGCTCCGCTCTGCCTGGCTGCATAGGTGTTTGCAGCCTTAAATCACATCCCACATTTTTGACACCTGTACGGGTTGACACACGCGCTCCCAGCAATGTGGAGTGTGGCAAGCAGCAGGGCACGTATATTCAGTGTCTTTATTTGCTGCTGTACTTTGGGTTTGTGGCCTATTGATAGCAGTAGAGGTGAACAGCGTTGCTATGTCACCACCTGCACACCTTCGCCTCTGTGTTTCAAGAGGCTCAGATGCGAGAAATCCTCATTATTTGCTGTTAAATCAGAGTTCTGAGCAAAGGGAATGGGCTGGCATGGCTCTCTCATCCTGCAAATTGGTGAACAAGGGTGTCTTCAGCCAAGAGCAGGTATAAGGTATATAAATGTACTGAGGGTTAGGATTAGCTTTGGCAAGGTGTGGCCTGTTAGATCTGGCCACTGATGGCATTATTATGGCAGGGGCTATGGCAAGCAAAATCCATTTAACAGGGAGATCAGGATTAACAGCTTATCTTGTGGAAAATCTTAAATGAGCAAACCCCTGGTATGGAATCTTGCTCAAATGTGAGCAAAGTTTGTAGTGTGCCAATCTTCATTCCTGGTTTAAGCTACACCATGGGAACTGAGCAGTGTGAGACAAAAAGCCACACCTATAGTGGACTTCCTTGGAAAGCTGGAGGGGGTTTTGTGCTGTGTTTGACCTAGAATCATAGAATCACAGAATGGTTTGGGTTGGAAGAGACCTTAAAGCTCATCAAGTTCCAACCCCCTGCCACAGGCAGGGACACCTTTCACTAGACCAGGTTGCTCCAGGCCCCATCCAACCTGGCCTTGAACACTGCCAGGGATGGGGCAGCCACAGCTTTTCTGGGCAGCCTGTGCCAGGACCTCACCACAGGGAACGACTTCTTCCTAAGATCTCATCTCAATCTCCCCTCTGTCAGGTTAAAGCCATTCCCCCTTGTCCTGTCCCTTGGAGTCAGGGGCACAAGGCACAGGACTCTGAGCTCCGGGGTCTCATTGAACAGGGGATGCACTGAGTAGTTTGTCCTTGATTTTTCTTCAGTTATCTCCATTTTTCAGCAGCTCTATTTTCTCTGCCCTGGCAGCAAGGGGAAAGGGCTGTATTTCCTTCTTTTTCCTTTAAAGATTCTCCTGGCTTTTGCAGAATGACACAGCTCCGCACCTGAGCCAAGGCCTCCAGCACCAGCTGAAATGCTGGTTTCAGGTTATAGGCAGAGCATCTCAGACTGCAGCAAAATTAACTGCAGTATGCCTTGGATGAGCTTGCCTGGCTGAGAAGCAGTTTCCACTGGCTCCCGTGAAACACAGCAGTGTCTCAGCACTGGGCTGTGTAGGAAAGCCAATTACTTGCAGACATTGCGAGAAGCTGAAGGGAGAATAATGATGTATTTCCACATTCTGGGAACACACTGGGAGTCCTACAAGCTTTCAGGGGTGACTGAAGTGGAAAATGCAGCTTATTGTTTTACCACTCCTTATTAGGGGTAAATGGATTTTTAGCTCTGAATATGCAAACAACTAAAGGAACTTCCATTTGTGGGTCAGGTGAAGTGGTAGGAATGGGTCTGTGCAGCCCTGCCCAGCTCTCCAGGCCAGCCAGTGCCATGTCCTGGTGAATTCCCAGCCTGGCACCATGTTTTGGAAAGGGAGCACCTGTGGGGCATTACCTCCTTGAAGGGAGCTCCTGATTTCTTTATGGGAGCATTATGCAGCATCTGGGACTGTCCCAGGAGAGAACGGTTCCATCTTGGTCTTCCAAGATGCTCTGCAGCACCTCCCCATCTAGCTGTGAACCCTTTGCAAGCCGCCTGGGAGGAATGAACTGAGGTTGGTACCACGTCCTCAGCCCAAAACCCCACATTTTTGAGGACATGAGGCCATCAGGAGACATCTGGCCAGAACGGATGCTGACCTTTCCTGGATGCTGGGGGCTGTGTGCTTGGAATAGAGGGGTCCCATTCGTTCTCACTTTTTCTAACGGTTTTCTGCCAGGAGAGGGACCAGCTGCTCCCCTTTCCTATTCCTCAGTGCACAGCCAGGCAGGGATGTGGTGGACCTGCTCCATCAACAGCAGCCCCCTGCAGGGGGCACCTCTAAAATGCAAGGAATTGGGCTTCAAAAGGAAAATGAAAACATTTCCTGGTTCATGAAGGCAGTGTTCCATCCATCACCGTAATCCCTTGAGCAGCAGTTTATCCTCAGATGCAGTGCTAGGCATCAAGTTAGGGTTTTGCTAAAGTGAATCATAGACTACCAGGTTGGAAGGGACCCTAAGGATCATCTGGCCCAACCTTTCTTGGCAAAGCATCACCTAGACTAGATGGCCCAGAGAGATGGGTGCTGCCTCCCATGGGCATTTTACAGAGCCATAGAGGAGAAGGGAGCTCAGCATGGCTCTTCTTAACCACATTTTCCATGCAAGTATTGAAGGCACATCCAAAACCCATCATTTTCCTTCAGAAACACCTCTGGGAAAGCCGCCATGAGATACCCCCAGGGTCTCCGGATGGTGACAACATGCCAAGCAGAGGACCAGGACGTCTACCCATGCATCCCACTGCAGACCCGCTTCAACCTGGACGGCGGCCGATCCCAGGAGCTGAGCAGGTTTTACCAGGTAAGGACATGGGGCACTGTGGAGCAGAGGCAGGGTGGCCACAGGCTTGTGCTGGGAGCTGGAGGTTAACGACCATTCCCTCACAGTAAAGAACTTCTTCCTTATATCTAACCTAAACTTCCCCTGTTTAAGTTTGAACCCATAACCCCTTGTCCTGTCACTACAGTCCCTAATGAAGAGCCCCTCTGCAGCATCCATGTAGACCCCCTTCAGATACTGGAAGGCTGCTCTGAGGTCTTCACGCAGCCTTCTCTTCTCCAGGCTTAGCAGCCCCAACTTTCTCAGCCTGTCTTCATAAGGGAGGAAGTTGTGAATGCTCCATCCCTGGCAGTGTTCAGGTTGGACAATCTTGGGCAACAAAGCCTAGTGTGAGGTGTCCCTGCCCATGGCAGGGGGGTTGGAACTGAATGATCCTAAATGTCCTTTCCAACCCTCATCATTCTATGGTTCTATGATTATGCTGCATGCACACAGCCAGGCTCGCTTGCTGCGCTTGAAGCTCCACGCACAGGCAGCAGCCAGGTCTGCCTCTTACAGAACCTATCTCCGGAGCAGGTGTAACAGAAGGCACAGCACAGGGGGAGGGTCTTGAATGCAACGGATCTGCAGAGACCTGCCCTGAGATAGCTCCACACTTGAGCATCTGGCTGCAGGAGTCCCAGCTGCAGGCACCACGCTTGCCCCATGCCTCAGCCCATGTCTTGCTCACACCTTACAATTCAATACAAATACCCTACAAGCAACACAAGCCAAGCTGCCAAATTAACACAGATTAAGCACAGATGCTTCTTATTAATTTGCCTGAGGGTCTGAGACAGGCCAATTTAGGAGCATGGTTGTGAGTGGCATTTCTGCACGGTTAGAGCAGGCAGGGGATTGCCATGTGCTTTGCAATAGTAACCCCTGCAGCATCCTGATGCAAATAAGATGTGGGGCGATGAACTTGTCTGAAATTCCTGGCCATTTGCCTTGATCTGCAGCTCGCCCAGCAGCACCGTGACTTTTACCGGGACAGGAGCGGGATGCTGTACATCCATCCCTTCTTTGTGCTGCCCGTGAAGGAAAAGGAGAGATACCCACATCCACTTGACATGTGAGTACCAACATCCCTGCGGATAGTCCCTGGGATGTGGTGGCACCCAGTTCTCAGGGCTAGTGGGACTAAACCAGAGGGGTCTTGGGGAGAGCCAGCCCTGCACTGATCCTCCTCTTCTTCACCCAAACCTTTCTTCCTAAGAAAAACGAGAGCAGAAGAAACCAGATTAACCTGAAGGAAAGAATAGGTGGGCAGTGTCAGGCTTGAGGCTTTTTTCTCAGTTTAGAAATCCCAGTTGTTTTGTGTTGTTTGGGTTATTTTTTTCAAGCAAGCAACCTCCTGGCTTTGTGTTTGTTGTTCATTTCAAAGTCATCACAAAGCTCTTTAGCAACCAAACAAGTCAGCTGGACAAAGGGGAGTCCCCCGGTCTGCCTACTGGCCACCCAAGCCATCACAAATAAGTAAGGCCTCCAAATCACCATGGCCATGAATTGATGGGGTAATACCAACCCCATCCCATAGCTACCTCCTGCCTCCCCATAGCTGGAAATGGGGAATGCTGGGGTTCCTCTCCTCCGAGGTGGTGGATCCAGTCCTCCGATGACTATGTGCTTCCACAATACGGGGCCCTGGAGAGGGGAAAAGGTCATAGAAACTGAAAGGCAAAAAGAAGACATTACCGTGCAAAGCTCCTCGGTATTCCTTATCCCTCCTGGATCTCCATTTATGTTCCTTGTGGAAGAGCTGTGGTGGCTCTGAGCAGCCCCAAAACACCTCACTGACAGAGTCACAGGGCATCTTCTCTTCCTGGGGATGTCAGGGTAGATGCTGCAGAGGCTAGACCACGCAAAGGAGCTTGTCACCATCTCTGGCACAGAGGTGGACAGAAGTAGGCAGAGCACTGCTGAAATGTGGATTAGGGTGCTGGATATTTTTCACCACACAGTGGATATAGAAATAAACTTAAACAGGGTAAATTCAGGTTAGATCATCTTAAGTTAGAATAAACTTAAACAGGTAAATTCAGGAAGAAGTTCTTTACTGTGAGGGTGGTGAGGCACTGGATCAGATTGCCCAAATAAGTGGTAAATGCTCCATCCCTGGCAGTGTTCGAGGCCAAGTTGGACAGACCCTTGGATGACATGGTCTAGTGTGAGGTGTCCCTGCCCATGGCAAGGGGCTGGAACTAGATGAACTTAAGGTCCTTTCCAACCCAAACCATTCTGTGATACTATGAAATAGTCACAGATAATTTTTATCAAGCATAAAGGGAAAGGAAGCTTTGTAGGGATGTGGAGTAGTGCAGGCCCAGCCCAAACTCAGGGAACACCGGGGCCAAACTCCTGCAGAGGGATTTCGCATGTCCCCAGTGGGCAAACTCAACTGAGGCTGTCTAACTTCACAGCCATGGGCTGTGCACTACTGGCTGTTGTGCCCTGTGGCACAGCCCAGCATTGTGTCCCACCATCCTTTTGGGTGGACACCCATGGCACTGACAGCCCTCACTGCCCTGCTCAAGCCCAGCGCAGCTGAGTGTATTGCTCTCCACTGGCATCCCAAATTCCCTCTTACCTTGAGCTCTGAGCACCAAAATGGCCTCCTGGGACGGTTATCCTGGACCTGAAATGGGCTGAAAAGGCACCTACAATGCTGCCAGTCCAGGACCGAGAGCTGAGCTGGGGAGAGAAGCATCTGGACCCAGCGCCAGCGCAAATCCGTGGGTGCCCTCTAGCGCTGTATTCCTGCGGCTCAGCAGGAATGTAAAAGCTGAGAAAAAAACCCAAACCCTTCAGAGGGCTCCAGATCAAATATTTCCCTTGTATCTGGCTGTGTCTGCCTATGTTGTAACTTGTCTCATCGCTGCTCCTGTCAGCCGTGCACCTCGAAATTCAAGGTGCATCCTCCAGTTTCTTACATGTCTACATCTTCTAGATGGTCTCATCCCTGCTACCTGCCCTAAGGTAGCTGCAGACAATAAGATCTCTCTTTGCTTTTTCCTCTCGAGGCTGGACAGCCCAGATCTCTTCCTGTCTTTGTACACAGAATCACAGAAAGGTTTGGGTTGGAATGGACCTTAAAGCTCATCCAGTTCCAACCCCCTGCCACAGGCAGGGACACCTTCCACTAGAGCAGGTTGCTCCAAGCCCCATCCAACCTGGCCTTGAACACTGCCAGGGATGGGGCAGCCACAGCTTCCCTGGGCAGCCTGTGTCAGGGCTTGCAGACACCAACCAGCACAGCTGGATTATGCCTCTGCCTCTCTGGCCACTGTCCTGCTCATGCAGCCCAGCAGGTGGCTGGATCCCCCTTGCAGTGAGATGGGAAGTGGTGGTGATGCTGCAAGCACAGCAGTGAGGTTGGCTATGGCCAGGCCTGGAAATCTGTGAATGTGCAAAACTTTGTGTGTGGAGCTCTGTGAAGCTGTTTAAAAGAGAATTTCATTGATGGGGATGGAGCACTTCATTTAAGATGCGTGCTGTGGCTGTCCAGGCTGGCTTGTGATTTCTTATCACACCTTCACTGCCCAACTAATACAAACAGGAGAGTGGGAGGCTGTCCTTCACACAGGCCAGGTTTCACGGGAAGGCAGAGTAATGTGTAGGAGGAGGAGGATAGATGAAGGTGGATGGAATAAAACAGATGGTGTCTGCGCCATGAGAGCATCCCCCTCACAGGAATTTAGCTGGCAGAGGCCAAGGTCAGCCCTGGTGCTGATATGAGCCGTTGTAAGCAAAGCTGGAGGTGATGCCGGCACCTCCTTTCCTTTGGGATCTGCTTTTAAGCCGCAAAGTCACCAGCTCCCACCTTTGCAGCTGTGCCACAGCTGGCTCAGTTCCCAGTCTTGGACCTCCTCCACTCCAATATGGACCAGGGTTTGAGCTTGATCCCAGATGTACCTCACTGCCAGATGGCCTTGGGCTGCCCTGGCCACCATCTCCAAGCCTGCTCCAGACCCTGAATTGCTGCTATGTACCCCTGCTCCTTGCTGCTGAGGACCTTGCTGCTCCCCGACCCATGTCAACAGAAATGATCTGACTTTGACCAGCTCCTGGAGGGACAGGCAACGTGACCCCAAAGCAGCACAAGTGGTGCTGGTGTTGAAAGCAGTCTGCATTTTTCCTCTATGCCTTCAAACACTTACCCATCCCTATGGTCCCTCCTCATGCATATATGTGACTGAACCCATGTGGGTAATGTCAATAAGCAGAGCTGTT
This sequence comes from Psittacus erithacus, assembly GCA_009867235.2. Lineage (NCBI taxonomy): Eukaryota > Metazoa > Chordata > Aves > Psittaciformes > Psittacidae > Psittacus > Psittacus erithacus. The sequence goes on along the minus strand of WYDI02024522.1, from coordinate 10,779 downwards.
TGTACATTAGTATTTGTGGCCTGGAGGTCGGAGGTGTTTGTAAACAGGAGAGCACAGCATGGCCTTGCAGCATCAGTTCTGAATGTGGCATAGGCAAAATCTCCCAATTCTGCCTTGGTTTTCCTTGTGCTTACCAGTAAGTAAGACCTGTGCTGATGCAATGGGTGGCAGCAAGGCTTTGGGTGCTGTGCAGAGCTCAGGAATATTAGAATCCTTGAATCCTATAATCCCAGGTTGGAAGGGACTTCAAAGTTCATCTGGTCCAACCTTTCTAGGCAAAGCACGACCTAGACTAGATGCTCCAGCGCCTTGTCCAGCTGAATTTTAACAGTGTCCAATGCTGGGGAATCTAACTTTTAGTGGGACAAAGCTGCAAGCTCTCCTGCTTCTGCAGCTCTACTGGGGTGAGCAGTGCTGGGCTGTGGGTACTCCAGTGCCCTCAAGCACACCCCTAGGACTGAGCGCTGCCTGCACCTCTGCACCTCTGTAACTACCCTGTGTGCTCTGCTGCTCCCCAGCCCACTGCTCAGTGCAAAGACCCACTGGCATTTGAGGCGAGTGTCACCTCTGAACGTTCGGACCTACCAGACCTTCCCCTCGGGAAAGAGAATCAGCACCAAGGAGAGACAGAACCGGAACACCTATTTCGAGTACCGAGCCTAAGAGGCGGCATCCAGCCTGCCCCCGGTGTAAACCTCTTTTTCCAGCTGGGAGAGAAATAATGGGAAAATAAAGGAGAAAGAACTTGCTGTCTTGGTGTCATGAATGAGTTTAGCGTTGCTTAAAGAATCATCAAAGTTATTAGCAAAAGTAGTTTTAATATGAATTTCTAAATTGTGGCCTAACAAAGTTCGATAGCAAGGTTCACTCGATTACTTGCTGCGTGGATGGAACACACAGAGGAAAATCAAGTTAGTATTAAGCTAGAATGATTTACACAGAGACCAGAGATGCAAAAGGGTAAGGAACACCCTCTCACTGATCATAAGGTTCAGAGTAGATCCCCTTGCTTTAGGTACAGCTAAATTCAGTCTTAGTCCCAGACTTGGTCAATGGTTTGTGTCTCATGGAAGAAATAAAAAGAGTAAGGGAAGCCTCCAATTGAGTCGCAAAGTTCAAAGTGGATCCGTTTTGCTTTCTAAACTTCTGGTGGAGTTTAGGTGAGGCTAAAGCCAATCTTGGTCCCAGACTTGGTCAATGGTTTGTGTCTAAAGGGTTGTATGTATAGTCAGTTAGGGTCGCCTAAAGGATCACTGTCGAAGGTATCAGTGAAAGGTGATCTTGATATGATGTAAAAGTGCCAATTCACCACAGACGGGACTTTTACACTTTTGACCTAACAGCAGTCTATGGTTCTAAGGTGCGTCACAAGATCCAGCAGCTAAGGTTATTCACAATTTAAGGTGGCTCACAAAAGTTAGTCGAGGTCCATCCCTGACTAATTTAACACTTGCAAGGTGAGATAATAGGGTTTACTACAGTCACAACAATGACCTAACTACAGATCTGAAGTGACAACATTCATACTATAGTTGCTATAGGGTATCTAAATCAATTTACCCACACATGAACACAGACACAAAGAGGTATGTATGTATATGTGTGTATATATATGTATGCATGTATAAATGTATACCCATTGAAAGTCCCACTTGAGTGCAGTGAAATATTCACATCAAATGTCTTTCCATTTCTCAAGGGGCAAGGAGGAGAGGGGAGTCTTCAGCCCAGGCTCCACCATCAGCTTTTGGTGACAGTCCTCCAAACTTTGCACACTTGAGATAGTTGTTCAGAGGGAAATGCTGTCACAGCCCACTGCGGTCCAGGGCAGCTCAAAGGGCCTTTCTTAGGACCACTCTTTGTGCAGTCACGAGATGATTTATTTTAGTCATCTGTAAATTTGCACCCTGGCAGCAACCCAAGCCGGTAATTACTGGAATTCTCAAAATTCCAGTAACTATGGTACCATTCCTCTCAGGCTACGACCAAGGTGAGGAATGTTCCAAGGCTGTCAGGGGATGACTGATTATCCCCGCTTTCACTTCCTACCTTGGCCAAGCAGCAGGCATCCCTCATACAATCAGTGCCTCCCGCCTTAGCCATGCATGAGTGCCTGGTACGAGCAAGGGACGCTTCACTGCCCAACTCATAACACAAAGGACATGACCTGACTGGATTTCCTGAGGTCGAAGACCTGCCAAGAAGAGGTGGGGAAGAAGAAATGCACCACCACACTTCGGCTTTGTGTGCTATGGGGACCAGCCAGGATGCTCTTTATCCATGGCCTCCAAGGAGAGGGGGCAGCTGCCCACCACACAGCTCCTCTTGTGATTTGGGATGAGCAATGGGCTGAGGAGAGACTGAGGGCAAATAGGGGATTACCTCAGTTTGAAGTGGTCACTGCAGGCAGACAAAATGTTCCTGCTCAGCACCTGGCTGTCCATGCTGCTGCATCACCCGGGTGGAAAGGCAGCTCTGCCCTGGTCAAGGCTTTACTTGCAGCAGTGGGAGGTCACACAGGATCCTCTTACCTGGATCACCAGTTGCAATGGTGGGGAAGAAGACCACACCGACTTCAGTGTAGTCACCAGTGACCTCAGATAGGGTCTGAGCCTGCAGACTGCATCCAGGGTAATGAAGACTAGGCTACAGTAGTACAATGTCCCAGTGCGGGCAAGGGGCAGTGCACAGCCTTATCCTTGCTTAATTTATTTGAGCAGATGCATTTTCTCCAGTGATTTTGAATGTGAGTGGCATGGCAGGGCATGGACAGTCTGTCACTGATGCTGACAACCAGAGTTCTGCTCCCCTGTGCCACTCATCCATAAGGGCATGCGGTGCCTTTGGGCCACTAGCCACTTTGCAAGCTGTGCTCATATAGGAGAGACATCTGCTTACCTCTGAAAAGCATTTCTCTGGGTGTCAGCCTGTGTTCTTTACACATAGGGCTCGAGAAAGGGTCCTGACCCCCCTTTGAACCATTACAAGCAGAGCTCCATCTCCCACCCTATCTCAGAGCTGCTGAGAGGGAGAGCGGAGGCAGAAGCTCCAGCCACATACTGGGGCCCTTTCTTACTCATCTGGTTCATAACCAGACTCCTGTCTGATTCCATACCCGATTCAAAACACAAAAGTACCCCAGCAATAAGGGACTCTTTGTAGCAGCTATTTTGGAAACCCAGAGATATGGGGGTTTTTAAAAGCTTTTTATTTACTTTTCTCCCCACTCACTGACATCTGAAGTGAAATAACCCTTTTGAACTTCCCAGCCAGCATATTTCTTGCACTTAGAGCAAGCTGATGGGGGCTAACTACTGCAGCACTTCAAAAACCTGGGTTTAATGCACCAAGGAAAGTCCTCATGTATTCTGGTGCATTACTAAAATCACTTTATACCCCTGCCAGGTCATCATTCACAGTGAGACAGAGTTGTACATGCTTTGTAGGGCTTGATCCTTGGCCAAGAACAACCAGGCAGCATTTACGGTGTGGGGAGAGGATGTGTGCAGCAGCCACAGAGAAGAAAGTCACTTTGAGCCAGTGGTGCAAAGGCCAAACAGTAAGAGACATCTGTTTATTTGAACTGCAAGACAAAATTCATTAAGGGAATCATTTCCACCAAATTTCATTTGCCTCTTTGGAAGGGCCTTGCGTGTTGACTCTGACACGGCTGCTGGGGTGTCCCTTGTCTGGGTGCTGCATCATACACTGGAGCCCTGAATTAAACAGGAGGTTTGAGATCTTTAGTGCAGAAGGTCAGGCTCTGTGGAGATCAGCCACTGGCATGGGTCACCCCTTCCAGGCACAGGGTCTGACTCTGAAATTGCTTTTATGCACCCAGAGCGATGCTGCAGAGGTGGGACCTGGGCATTTGCCTACCCTCCTGTGCTACACAGTGGGGCTTGGGTATTTCAGCCCTCACTCCCCTCCCAGGAGCCCTCTGGTGAGTTTGAGGGGGTTGCTTGGTTCATGGAGCACCTCTGCCTGTTCTCCCGAGCTAATAGCTCCTACCCAAGGTAGATGAGCCCAAATCTTCCTTCACAGATGTCTCTGGATCACAGCCAACCCAGAGTCTAACATTTTAAATGTCAAATGAGGACTTTTTTACCTTTTCATTGCCTTTTCACATTCATGCGAGTCCCTTCTACATCTCCTCACAATCAGTTTGAGCCCCTCACTGCCAACCCCGCTCCCTGCAGCTGCTGGAGGAGCTCCATAACCTTGTCCTTGAAGCTCCTTGCAGCTCCCCTGCACATCAAAGCCAGTGCTGCAAATAAATCTCTCTTATTTCCTTTGTGCTGGCCAAGACTTCCAAGACAGACTCATCCTTCCAGCCACCTCAGCACGCAGAGAAACCCCTTCTCTTTAATTAATCCCCAGCACAGCCCAAGCACCAAACCCTACAAGGTGGTTCCCATCATAAGGAAACCTCTCCCTTTTGCCTCGGTCCATTAAACATGGTGGGAGCACACAGGGGTTATCAAACCATGTCCTCAGAAGAGGACTTATCCGTCACCAGGTCTCCTGGCAGGGCAGCCAGGCAGGAAGCTGGCAGGGGAGAGGATCTTACCATAAATACCCAACGTGGGGTTTATTTTTAGCCTGGGACATGCTTTGTCACTGCCTGGCACATCCTCGAGTGGTGCGTGGCAAGCGTGATCTACAGGCAGGGAACAGAGAGTGGCCTGAATATACTCTGTGGGATTTAAGTATAGGAAAGCAAATGAAAACAGATGCAAAAGAATCTCATTGTGAAGAAACCTTCCTGAGAACATCACAGTGGGTTTCCAAGCTTTAAGCCATGCTGGAAATTATTGCATCCTGTGTAATGGAGGCAAGGAACATCTCAGTCACGTGTCTGGCTCCTTCTCCCTCCACTTCCCTGGCACTCCAGTGAAGGCACCAAGAATACCTTGGCTTTTCCAGGACATATTTCGAATAGCCAGTTCTGGTGACCCTGTTTCAGCAGCCCTTTAATGCAAAGACAAATGGAAATGTTTTCAGCATATTCTGACAGGGGCCTGTAGGGACAGGACAAGGGGGAATGGCTTTAACCTGGCAGAGGGGAGACTGAGATGAGCTCTTAGGCAGAAGTTGTTCCCTGTGAGGGTGGTGAGGCGCTGGCACACGTTGCCCAGAGAAGCTGTGGCTGCCCCATCCCTGGCAGTACTCAAGGCCAGGGTGTACGGGTCTTGGAGCAACCTGGTCTAGTGGAAGGTGTCCCTGCCTGTGGCAAGGGCTTGGAACTGGATGAATTTTGAGGTCCCTTCCTACCCAAATCTTTCTATGATTATGCAGCAGGTGGGTTGGCCCCAGCAGTGTGTGATGTGCCAGGGTGACGACCGCAGGGAACTGAGGAATAACATGATCCTGATAAAGCACACGTATTTTTGGCTATTTAGAGCTGTAAAACTCTTTTTAGGACACGAAGCAAATTAAAACCACCTCAAGTTTATACCCTTAAAGCCTCTCTCGGGGTTTCCGCAGTTTTCATGTACTGCTCCGGGCTTTGATGATCAGGCACCTTTGCTCTGTAGCCCTGATATCTCACAAGCAAGGATGAGACCAGGCTGCTGGACCGATGCTGCTGGACCGATGCTGCTGGTGGAAGCCGCCTCCCTCACCTCCCAGCAATTCCATGCCTTGTTTCCAAAGCAGAAGGCATCTGCCTTGCAGCAGGGTGTCTGCCCTGCTGCCGCTGGGGCCAAACTGTCCGGCTGCGCTGAGGACTTCTTCCCTTTGCTTCTTCCTTTAGAGGGCACCAGCAGCCTGCAAACCGTGCTCCGTGGTCAACGTGGTCAGAGGGAAGGGGAGTTGCGGGACCCTCCGGTCCATAGGGCTGGTTTCTGAGCGGGCTGCTTGCATAGGCGCTGAACTTACCTTGCATCTCCACTCAGCTCTTGCCCCTTGCTGGCACCACGATGCCGTGGGGCAGCAGCAGTGCTTTGCTCAGCGCAGCCATGGTGCAGGGACATGCCATGGACGTGAGAGCAAGGCAGGGGACAGCTGCTTCTCCTGCCTCAGTTTCCTGAATCGCTTCCCTTGTTCATTTGGACTGTGCAACCAGGGACTTTTCTGCGTGTGCAGGAAGCCTGAGGCGATAGATTCCATGGGAGCAATGACAGCTTGTATGGGACCTATGCTCAGGCATCCCTCCTGTGCCTGGCTTGGGGCCAGGGTCAGTTACAAAGGAAGGACAAGGCAGTAATAATGGGGTGCTCAGGGGGTAGAGACAAGCTCCAGTTTGCAAAACCCAGCTGCATTTTCCAGCTGCTTTGGCTCCCAGCCCTCCGAGATGGTGTTGGTGTCTGCAGGGACAGGGTACCTGCAGGGAAGGGAAAGCCACAAACCCCGCTGAGGGACAGGAATCCCCAAGGGGCTGTCAGTGTCTGGGGCTGTGACGGCTCAGCTGTGTCTGGGATTAAAACCCACCATCCAGGCAAGGCTCTTGGATGTCCCTGGCACAGTGGGAAGTAGTTTTCCTTTGCAGAGGCACAGCCCTGATAACCCAGACATGATGGGGAGATGGGGAGGCAGCAGAGGAGGAGGAGCAGCCAGGTTAGAAATAAAGGAGTCGTAGAATCTTAGAAGCCCAGGTTGGTAGGGACTTAAAGGGTCGTAGGGACTTAAAGGATCATATGGTCCAATAGCCCTAGGCAAAGCACGACTGAGGCCATGTCCAGTCGTATCTTAGGTGTCCAATGTTGAGGAGTCCAACACTTCCCTGGGGACATTATGCCAGTGGGTGGTTGTTCTCATGGTGACAAGTTTTTGCCTTGTGCTCAGTCAGAATCTCCCCAGGATTAACTTGTGCCCATCACCCCTGGTCTTTTCCTTGTCAAAAGGGAGTCTCCTTCTGTGTATCCACTCTTTAAATGCTGGAACAAGGGGATAATGTCTCCCTGGAGCCTTCTCTTCTCCAGGCTGAACAAGCCCAGCTCTCAGCCTGTCCTCACACGACTTCCCAGTGCTTGGATCATCTTTGTGGCCCTTCTCTGGACTCTCTGCAGCCCATCCACCTCTCTTTTGTGCAGTGAGGACCAAAACTGCACACAGTATTCCTGGTGTGTCCTGACAAACTCTGAGCGGGTAGGAGCGTTCTCTCTGCAGGGAAAGCCTAGAGCAGGATGTGAAGATGGCCTTGAAACAGCCTGAGATAGCTGAGGATTTCATGGGGACAAATGTGTTCAAACAAACCCCCTTCATCAGCCCTTTCATGTTGAGCTCCCCTGGAAAATCCCATCAGGCTGACACTGACCAATCCCCTCAGGAAGTGTTGGTGTGGTGGGTTACATGCAGATCGCATTAGAGACGCAAGAAACCTTCTGGGAGGTGACCTGTAAGGACTGGTGGCCTGGGATAGCATGGAGATGGAGGTGCTGGGAGCAGGTTCCCTATCCCAGGATGCTCCATAGAGAAGCTGTACAGAGCCCCAGGCACCTGGCCCAAGCACCAGCAAGAGTTCACTGAACCTGAAGTACTGAGGGAATGAACCAAGACATGTAGTGCTCCAGGGACCAGAGTTTTCCAGAAGAATTTTACTTCGCTGGAAAAGCTCCAACCATCAAAAGGATGACGTAGGGATAAAATCCAAAGTGTCAGGGAGGACTATATAAGGCGGTGAGTGGATGGTACAATGTCATCAGTCATTAAAACACACTAGGGAGCCCTGAGGTGCTCTGCTACAGCAGAAATTTGAGGGCAATTGCCTCAAAGGCAACGCTGGTGTTGCCGGGAGCACACTGTGATTACCAGGTCCTGGGACTGCACTGGTCGGTAGTGGGAACCACTACTGGGTTCAGGAGGAGGAATGTGGTCACAGCCGCAGCATTTGTAGGGAAGAGGCACACACTGACAGGGACAGTGCAAGTGTCACTGACAAAGCTTGTATCCATAGAGAGTGAAATCCTCATTAAACTTAAGGGACAAGCCAAACATCCTCCTCCAGCCCTAGGGAAGAGAACACGAGCTCCTCCATGCTATAGGTGGAGGTGCTTCTCTACCCTGAGCGAGGTTGCATGTCAGGATGCAGCATGGCTCGTGGCTGTGGTCTGGGGACCACAGTGCTCCTGGGTGCTGCTCCTCTGGGCAGCATTGACCACATTGGAGAGTGGCTGCTGTTGAGCAGCGAAAGGTGAGGAGTGCTCACCCCAGCTCAGACATCTCTGGATGCCAGCATGGGGACACGGCACTGACCTCTGTGTGCTGCTGGGCATCTCACTGACTCCTCTCATGCTCCCTTTGATGTGTCTGTAATACCCAGGGGCTGGAGAAGCAACGTGCCTGGACATACCCAGACATCTTCTTACATATAAGTGTCCTTTTCATTTCTAAAAATGTCCCTAGAGAGTGTAGATTGGCTCTGTGTGAGCCAGAAGGTGCATTTCCCCCACTGGTTCAGGCCCAAGCTTTAGGATGGATCTAGCCCATGGTGAGGACCATTTCCTATTCCTCTCCTTCATGTGGCCCTGAGCCTGCAGACCTCACTCCCTCCTAAGCTGCCTCTCTTCTGGGTAGAAGAGGTCTTTCCTTTCCTCCTAAGGCAGCCGAGCCACTGCACTGGCCAAGCAGTGCCACCTAACGCAGCTTTCATTTCCTTTGGGCATGCTTTACAGAGCTGCATGACGCTCTCAAACACAGCTGGAAGCAACATTCTCCTTTGACACTCCCAAATGCATGGTTGGAAGCAATGTCCTCCTTGAACATCCCCAGACACATGATTGGAAGTGATGTCCTCCTTTGCTCACTCTTGCCTTCCTGGGAAGCCCTAATATGAGTTTTGCCTTCAAGCCTTCAAGCATCTCTCCAAAACTGTAACATATTCCTGCCTTTCACACAGGCATGGAGAAAAAGCAAAAGGGGAAAGGGAAGCAAAACCCTTAACTTTCCATCTTATTCCCTTCATTCCTTCAATCACAAGTTGCCCAGAGAGGTGGTAGATGTCTCATCCCTGGAAACAATGGCACTGAACCACCTGATATAATTAAAGATGCCCCTGCCCGGGTTGGAACTAGATGACCTTTAATGTCCCTTCCCACCCAAACCATTCTGTGATTCTGTGATCCACCACAGCAGAGATGCCAGGGATAACTGCCATGGTTGTTTATTGCACTCTTCCCACACTCCAGCGTGTCCCATTAATTAAATCAAGCTCAGTGCTTCACAAATGCACGTTGATCTTGTCCAGACCCAGCTTAGCTCTCAGCAAACCCTCTCCTCCTCTTATCCCTCTGGAAAACCAGTTCTCCCTCTGAGCATCCCTTCCCTTGATCACCCCTTCCCTCTGATCACCCTTCCCCACCTTGTCTGCTCCCAGATCCTGGCTCAGACTCCTCCAGAACATGGGGTCCCCCGAGCCCTTGGCCTGAGCATCATCTGGCACAGCCACTGGCACCACTTAACCAGGTAAAGGTTAACTTGGGTTGGCACCCACCCTGACAGCTCCAGCTCCTGTCCTGCCATGTTTTTCTAGCTAGATAAGCAGGCAGAGAGATGTTTGTGGGAACAATCTGATGCTCTTTACCACCTTAGACAACTTCCTGAGGGCTTCCTGAGCAAGTGACATTGGCTTTTTCCCACCTTTCTGTGTTCAGACTGGAACTTGTTTGTTGAGATGTGTTTTACCATGTATTCACCCACCAGCAGCACGAAGCACGCCCCGTGTTAGGCAGGGCTGTTAGACAGATACTCGCATAAAACAAATCATCTGTAATAACAAAGTGTTTGTTTTCTGACTCCCAACATGAAAAAAAATCCCTCTATGCCCCCACCCCCAGCTCCATGCAAAATCCAGCTGTACAAAGGCAAAGCAGAGCCCTTCCCATGTGCTTGGTGCCGGGTTATCTGCATAGGCAATCAAGGTAGGCGAGCGGGAGCTGTCTACTGGAGACCTCTGTCCCGCTGTTACAGGAACACGGGCGGTCATGTCTCCTTTATTGTCTGCTCAGTGGATAATGACTGCAGAGGCAGCCGGGGCAGAGGCTGCCTTGATCATTTTATAGCCCTCCTGAAATGCAAAGTGTTCATCTGAAATGATCCATGGCAGGCGCGTGGCGAGACTGTCCCCAGCTCACCGTGTGCCGGGGATGCTGCAGGAATAAATAAGAAGGGGGAGGCTCCATTCCAGTCTTCTCGCCTGGGAGGGCTGGTTCTGTTTGCCAAGGGGGAGATTTCTACTTGGAAGGAGGGAGAGAGCTGTATGTCATCAGGGCCAGCACCCCAAAGTCCTGCCTGCAGGAAGGGGTCTTCTGCAGATCCTGGAGAAAACCCTTGAGACAGGAGCCTGTTGAGTGGGTGCAAGGCAATGGGATGCATCCTGCATCTCCTCAGAGGATCCTCAGGGTTGTTGCTGCCCGTGCAAAGGCAGACTCTGCTGATCTGGAGCTCCCCAACACACAAAGGGGACCCAAAGCCAAGCAAGTTGGGCTTGTTCAGCCTGGAGAAGAGAAGGCTCCAGGGAGATCTTAGAGCAGCTTCCGGTGTCTAAAGGCGCTGACAAGAAAGCTGGAGAGGGGCTTTTGACAAAGGCATGTAGGGACAGGACAAGGGGGAGTGGCTTTAACCTGACAGAGGGGAGATTGAGATGAGATCTTAGGCAGAAGTTATTCCCTGTGAGGGTGGTGAGGCCCTGGCACAGAGTGCCAAGAGAAGCTGTGGCTGCCCCATCCCTGGCAGTGTTCAAGGCCAGGCTGGACCTCAGGGTCTTGGAGCAACCTGGTCTAGTGGAAGGTGTCCCTGCCCATGGCAGAGGGTTGGAACTGGATGAGCTTTAAGGTCCCT
>WYDI02024517.1:82589-98932 GCA_009867235.2 Psittacus erithacus | reverse complement strand
CTCAGAAAGTCCTTGGTCAGACTAAACATTACTGAGCAGCAACTAAAAACATCAGTGTTATCAGCGCTGTTCCCAGACCAAAAGTCAAAACCGCAGCACTGCACCAGCTACTAAGAAAGAGAAAAATGACTGCTACTGCTGAACCCAGGGCAGGCAGGTACTCCAAACCTGCTTCTTCAGCTGGAGTGAATCCCTTGTCTGGCCTCTTGTGCCCTCTGTAATGGAATATAATTTACCTGGATTTTCTGTAGCACGGCCAACTGAGTTGTTCTTCTGCCTTGAGTTACCACTATAATGCCACGGAGCATGCCTTATGGTCTGATTTAAAAAAAAATCTCCAGAGCTTTTATCTCTGTAACTGTTTCTACAGTTTGGATTTGTTTCTATTTTCATTCTGTTTCAACAAAGCCTTCTTAATTGGAGGCAAAAGTGCTATTTCTTTCCCAGTTGAAAGAAATATAAGTGTTTCTAACAACATTTTTTGTAATGGAAAACTATGGTCACACATTGTGTTCATACCTGCACACTGTTACTTGCACAGCCTCTGCCCGTGTTCTTTTCCTAAGAATACATAGTGCAATTTTCTACCCCTTCCCCATGGATCATGATGATGAAATAGTTAATCATTCTTGCTGTGCTATGGTATCTAGTTTTCTTACAGAGGGTCTAATGTGCCATACTGAGAGAGTGCTTTGTACGAAGCCCACCACGCTGCATTAAACACTGTACGTCAGTACAAAATCTAGAATCCAAGGAAATCCAAATGGGAAGTAAAACAAGAAAGCACACCACTGAAAAGAAGCAATTATTCCTCATCCATCCAGCTGATAGAGTGCTGCACATCAGTGGATTTGCTTTATTTATCCCAGACATCTGTATGAAGGAAGTCTGCTTCAGATATTGGCTCTACTAAAAGAAGAAAAAGAATGAGCAAAGAAAATATATTTTCATCACCAAACATGCGATCAGTGGTTTGGCACAGAACAATATATTATTTGTTAATGATTTTTATATACTTAGTTTAGCCTAAAGGATTATGTTATGCTTTGATGCGCACTATCAAAGCAACTGTAGCATTAGCAAGAATTTGCAAACTATGTCAACACTGGTAAAGAGTTGGACAGTATCCAACATAAAAAAAACCAAACATTCTCAGTTCTCATCCAGCAGTAATTTCAGTGATGGCCATAGCAATCTTTTGATCAAACAGTTATGCAGGAAGTCACACAATTTTCTTTTCACTGTCTCTCCTCAAACATTTCTTTTCTCTCCTGGTTAAGACAGTGCTGAACATACCAAAGTAATGGAAATAATTAATAACTTAGCTAATCCTTATTTTGTTCTCTTTATGACAGCCATGAATATATTCTTGGTTGCTACTGTTGTTCGTCCACACCAGTGGGGACAAAGATTGACGCAACAAAATACTCTTTGGAAATCACAGCAGTAAGGTTTCTATGGAGAATAACTTTGTCTAAGACAGAAGGAGATAGAGAAGTAGTGAAAAAAAACCCAAACCTAAACCAGAGAAAGAACATGGGTAGGCAAAGTGAGAAATAAAAATACCCTTCTATGAAACTACATTGATTTTCTTACATGACAGTAAGCACCTTTGCCTCATTAGAACTTTCAATTACTAGTGAAAGTTAAAAATAAAAAGATAATATAGTTAGCAAATTATTCCAAATAGTAATTCTACAGCAGCCAAATATAAAGATGGGGAGTTCTTTCAGTGGTGAGTCAGATTTGCTGCTGAAAATGTAGCCCAACTTTGTCCATGGCATTTATCTAATGGCAGAATGTGTTTGATATCCCTACATGTATTATTGAGGAACAGAAGTAGCAGCATGGAGCAATGTAACTTAAGAACAACTGCGTTTTAATGTACTGGTCAGAGTAAAATACTGAGAATAACTATATTTCCGTTCCTCTCAAAGGTATGTTTAGAGAAGGAAAGAAAGGAAACAGTGCCACAAAAAGATACAAAGGAATCTGTATTAATTACACAATTGCAAAAATACCTTTTGTAGATCAACTACTGTATTCTTTAGCTTTATATGATATATATATAAACCGTGACTTTTCAGCTGGATAAAGAACGAAAAAAAAGGCTGCAAAATTCAGAAATTGTAAGGCTGATTGTATTTCCAGTTTAGTATATATCAAGAGCAATTGCATTAGTCAATAGAGTCAAACTATCATAAAATTGGTGAAAGGGTGGAGAAAGGAGGAATAGTCTTAAGGTTAAAAAAGTTGGGAGCCTGCTGTTTTCTGACCCTATCCATTACATCAAGAGTATTTTGAAGGCTAGCCATGTCTTCCACTACATTTGCAGCCCCTCCTGATTTGGTATTACCTACACATTTATTAAGCTCCAGCCTAGGGTGATGGGAAAATGGCGGTTCTATAAAACTTTCTTGCGCTCACCCTGGAACAAAGGTGCCAAGTTTGACACTTAATGCTGGTTGTCCTGTAGCCATGGTGGTTTCTGGAATATGGCAAAGATATGAAAGGCAAAGTTGTAGGAAGAGAAAAAGCCTTCTGTAGCCTTTCCAAGTAAAACAGGAAATATAAGAGTTGTCTGGTTCTCAGGCTCCAGAGCTCATTAATGTTTTGCGTCAGTCATTGCAAAAGATCTCTCCCTCAAAGGCATTCCTTCTTCCCCCTTTTCCCAAGGCAGGAGTGGGCTACTTGGTCAAAATGCAGCTCTAAGTTAACATACAGAAGCATCTTTTTAAGAACGCACACCCCTTGCCCTTTTCTACAATATATTTAGTTAAGGAGCTGCCACTTTATTTCCTACTCATTTCCCACTTCTACAACCCTTTAACTTCTAAGACATCTTCTGCATATTACATTTCCAGTCCTCCTTTTCCTCCCATCTTTTTTGCTGCTTCAGGATTCCCTCAGCCCCTTTCCTCATCTTCTTTCAACATCAAGTCAGTCTTCCTGTCACCTTTTCCCTCTAAATCTTTCTCCTGCTCCCTCTGTCTTGCCTTCTCCAGTGCTTTTCAAATTGTCACGATTTTTCCCTCTATTTCTGTAAAAATGTTTACATGTACATGATGTAGGAGGAAGGGCTGAAAGAACAATGTTTTTTCAACTCGGGGAAGACCAAGTGGGGGATCTAATTGCTTTTTCTAGATATCTAATAGGTAAACATTGAACTAAAGTATTCTTAGACGTACCCCCCCAAAGACAACAGATATTAGCTGAAGCATGGGAAACTGAATTTAGGTATGATGAATAAAACTATTCACAATGACACTGGTCCACTGGTACAGGTGCTCAGGGAAGCTGTGAAATTACAGACTGCGGAGATACATAAAACCCAACTGGGCAAAGAAAGGTCAGAGCACTTTGCTTAGTTTTGGCATTAACCCAGCTTTGAACAGGGGGTTGGACCTCAAGTCCTACAAAGATTCCTTCCAACATAAATAACTCCATGATTCTATGTTATTAAGACATAAATTATGTCAGAGGCCACACGAACAGCATGTGATAAAAATCATCTTTATTCAAGGCACCCTGTTTTCTGTCTCAATTGGTAGTATGGAAATAGTGACTATTGCCTTACTCTTTTCAGCTTTAACAGTAGTGGAAAGTAAAGGTTATCTTGAATAAGAGAAAATTCATCAAATAAAAATATTTCTTTTTACACATAAGCAAACATCCCCACCAAATCGTAATAGATTTAGGTTCCTAATAAAATCTTAATTTTTAAAATGTCATATTGCTATCAGCACAAATATCCGCAAGTATCTTCTACAGGATACTCTACTACTGTCTTCTTAAAATGCTTATACCATACAACAGCAGGATTATTCTCTATTTACTGCACATGCTATAGTGAATTCATTCAAAATTTTCAAGCAACATTTACAAAGCTTTTCTGAGCACCTTTTCCCAATCATACCAGGATTCTTCAACACAGCCATGTGTGAGTGTACTTGTCTAAAAAAAAAAAAAGGCAAAAAAAGAGAAGCTTTAAAAACTAAAGAAAATGCTGCCGTAGGAGAGCTGTCCCTTTGGAAAACTTAAAATGCAGTATCATCCTGAAGTATGCATAAATGCCATGAAGGAATTCTATGCATTCGGAGTACGTCATGCTTCATCGAATGGCATCAGCCTGAGAACATACTCTTTTTTCTGCATCTCCTGATACTTTGGATTATCAGGAGCAATGAGAGGATGTCTGCAGCTCCCTTGAAATACCTCTGCTAAAACGAGGTCTTTGATATCAAGTCATCAGCTCCTTATTGAAAGGTGTATACAATTTCCTGGTACCCCAAAATTAGTATTTAATGTTGCAGTATTTTCATACTTTGCATACTTTCATACATTGTAACCTCTTCAGCTTTATGAGCCAAAAATGGTGCTCCAATGCAGATAAAGTTTAGATACAGTGCTTTGAAGTTTTTGTTGTGCCAGGGCTATGTTGTTCAGATATTTGGTACCTTCATTCTCCATTGCTTCAATACATGCATCACACAACCATATGCTGGAAGCTGACTTAGCTGTAAAAGCCCATATTCTTGGAGAAAAATTAATCTTGGGTACATTGTTCTATTGTCCTGCTTTTCCACTGTCTGAATCAAATCCCCTCATGATAACAGTTGGGTGGGGAGGAGCATCATCTCTTCCTTTTTATGTGGCCTCACATGAGATGCAACTGGCTAAGCTACAGGAAAGGATGATACACAAAAGAGAGAGAACCTTCAGAGAAGATGGACTCTGGCATTGAGCCCCAGAGATTACACTGATTTCAGGGCTGAATGCAAATCTCATTTTTCACTGCATCAGTACTTTTCCATCCCTGCAATTAGTAAAACCCTAACCAAAGTAAAACCCAACTACTTAATTTAAAACAAACAGTATATATCTAGTTTAAATTAAGAACCTGGTTTGTTTGGGAGGAATGAGACTTGAAGCAGATATATGTAAGTAATAGAATGCTGTTACCTTATATCTCAGAAGAACAAATAGTAGAAAATCAAGAAGGGGAAGACATACATAATTTCACCTACTCTTGGGGCTGAGTAGAATGAAAAAGTTGGCTTTCCCTTCAGCTCCACTGACCACAGACTTAAAAGTTTTCCATTAATTCTTCCAAGATGTATGCAGCTTGGAGGTTCCACTCCTCACTTTTTTCCATTCCTCTTCTATGCCTGCTCCAAGAGTTCAGCTTTGTGTTGCTCAGTGTCCTTCCCTAAGGAGCACCACAGGCTACGAGTTTGCCTTTGCTGCAGCTGCTTCTGAATCCTCAACAGCTTTAAGAGGTGTATCTCTGAATTCTCTCTTGGTAGCTATTGGAGGAAACAGAGCTGAGCTGCCCCTATCTAAAAGCAGGGGTTTACTGGCTGAATGACTTTATCAAAACAATCATCAACTGTAAGGATAGATGTCACTAAGGAAACAAAGCTGAGTAGTGCTTTGGCAGAACCATTGACTCATATAGGAATAATGGTAATAAAGGAACAATACAGGTAATTTTTGTAAACAGTAATTGCTGTTGAAAGGGAATGTAGAGGAAAATCCATATAGCTTTGGCTTATATGTGGTCTATACAAAATGAACTCTCCACTTACATAGTAGAAAATCTTTTCATGTACACATTAAAAGTTGGCAAAACTCCAAAACACATAATCTAGCTGTTCAAAATATTACTACCATGTTGATAGCTCTAGGTGAGGAATGGATGATGGTGAGAAACAGTTTTGAGCATCCATCTTTTTCCCACTTGATAGGCCTGAGGAGTTTTCTATCCACTCAGTTTCCCATACAGCCATCTTTTTACAATAAAGTAGCTTGCAAGACGGTACCTGTAAGATAAACACTCATTTATTAACACATTCACAGCAAGATCAGAGCACTCTCGTGCTCAGGATATTGTTACTTGACATGATAAATTACAGTTTCAAGCCCTTCACTGGAAAAGCTGGCTGGAGCTTAGTCATGCAGGTGCAAAGGTGTCCTGAGAAACAGCACGTGCAATAGGACTGGTTAGCACAATGGCCAAGGTCAAAACCAGTGCAGTTGCACACACCACAGACCAAGTGAGATTCATCATATGGTCTAGGAACTTGGGACTCTGTGGTAATAGGAAACTGATTCACTTTAATGAGGTGGATGTAAATATCAACTCCTTTGCACTGCTGTATATCTTACCACGAAAGGATTCCACCTGAGTTGAGTTAAATAATTCCTTTGACAAGCTGCAGGTGCTGGGCCTGGCATGTATTCTCTGACTGCTTGGGGTTGCTTTTCTCTGGTCATCTACAGTAGATCTTACAATATAAATGATTTAATTTTTCAGTGGGAAAAAACCCACCCTGACATGGGGCTGAAATGTCTTCTATCATCCAATGAAAAGAAAGGATAAAACATACAGTACACAGAGCTGCTTTATATGATTATAAGAACTTGAGTTCTGAAAGAAAGGAGGCTCAGAAGAGATTTCTTTTCCTTCCCAGATAGAGCTTTTGTGAAACATTGTCCTAAACAAATAAAAGATTTTTGCTCAAATGATCTACCTTGCTGTTTTCCTTTCCTTTGAAGAATCCTCTGGTACAATAGGCAACCCATCAGGAATAATTAGATTATACGGCAGCATCCATGGAAACAATGCAGCTTTTGAAAAGAACTCCTACAGAAAATCTTAGAAATCACATCAATTATGGATATCTTTTACTGTTTTAAAGACAGCACAGCTCCAAATTATGGGAACTAACAGTGGGGCAAAATCTGACTGCTCCATGCTTTGTCCCTTTGTCAATAATTATTACTAAATGGAACAGTTAAGTAGTCATTGTGCTGAAGAGAACAATTGGCCGACAGGAAGAAATCACCATGTTTTATTCTGAGTTTTGGGAATCGGTAATGAAATCTACATCTTTTTTATATAGCATGTTTGGTAAACTCACACCTTTCACATTCTTCAGTTTTTCTCTAAGAGGGCAATTAATGATGTATCAAAAAACAAGAAGGAAGAGGTGTTAGGCAAACTCATCTGCACTTTAGGGCCTTATTTATAGCAGCACAAGATATTGAAGACTATTTGGCCTTACCGTGGACATTTTTATGAGCCAGTGTACCTTATCTGTTGCAATGTATTAATGATCTCAAAGTTGGAATTGTCTTAAAGGTGATTAAATTGTAAGAAAAAATATAATGTATTTATAATATCAAAATCAAAGGAGAAGGATATGTGTTCTGATTTTCAGTAACAGATTTCAAAACTTTAAAGGAAGCAAAACCATTTGACCTGAGGAGCCTGCATCTTGTGCTGCAGGTGATCTGTATTTCACACGTCATTCTGCATTATTATACGAAGTCTCATTTTCTCATTCCCTGCTGTCCCTGATCTCATTGGCTTTGCGTGTGTCTGTGTGTCAGGAAAAGGATTTACATAACAAATCAGTTTATTTAAAACAAAGCAGCAACAAAACGCCTCACACCAGTGATTGTTTCCTATTGACTAACTACAGTTTGAAGTTTCAAAAGTACTTAGGTAACTTAGGAAACAAGGTTATTGTGAACCTCCATGAGATGCCTACTCTAAAATCACTGTTGCACACAGCTAGAACAGGTCATTACTTATGAAATTATGTTAGAAAGCAAATTTCTGTCTAGAACAGGTACAAGAGCAGTAGTACAAGATTCCCTCAAAGGCCCTGCCAATTGATTTTTATACCTTAACTGGCAGATTAGAATTTTAAAGGTAAGACAATTAAAAAATTCAACCATTAGACCCATTAAATTCCTATATACACTGGACTAAGTCATATGTTAGGAGTTTTGGGAAGAGAAGACTGGAGACTTTTGTGGGATTTCACTGGGAAGTGAACTAAACCCACAGTCATTCAGGACTTCATAGAACATATTACCGTGAGAAGGTAACAGCATAGCATTTTTAACCAAGGCTGAAACAACTAAAAACCAGACACACAGCAGAGGAAAGTGGTCAGATTTAAAAAAAAAAAAAAAGAAAGAAAGAAAGGATAAATATTTGTTAGCAGAACCCCTACCCATATAATACATATAATTATTCTATGCATGAACCTCTAAGGGGGTGTGGGGTGTGGGGGGGAAATGGTTCTTATTGCAAAAACTGGAAGGAAGAGATAACTCCTTATTTATACTGAAAATGGTTATTATTCCTATTTTCATTATCATAATCATTGTTATTTTTACAACATTCATCCATAAGACAGTGCAGAGATCCTTCTCCTCTTGTCATGTCCCCCCCTTTTTTTTTATAAGTCACTATAAGGTGAAGAGCACATAAAGCTAATACTCTGTTCAATGTACTTCTCTAGCAACAGTGGTTTGGTCAGAAATTGGATTTTTCCTAGTTCACAGGGTTATTTAGTGTGCACCTTTCCACTCTATTTCATTAAAAAAATCTTTCCTGGAACCAGTAGTGGAGAATATGGAGGTTTGAGCCCTGCAAATCAGAGCATCCATAGTAGCAGTATAAACAGACTGTCAAGGCTCGCTTCTATTTCCAATTAACTTAAGGTCTGAGTCACAGAAGTCCTAGACGTCTACAGTTCCCACTCAATTCATCTGGTTTGTTAGGGGCTGAACAGCTCAAACAAATTAAATCTGTAACTACTATCACTATTCGTGGGAAACTGTTTTTGAAAGATTACTGACTAAAGTGCAGGCTGTGCAGAAAGACCAGCGCTATTGCCTAAAGAGACTCCTCCTGTTCAATTAAAAAGAAATCTGTTTTCAAAGTCCACTACTTATCATGAAAATGGACAATTATGGAAGATTAAAGCCAACAAAAAAACCAAAGCAGAACAAATACATCAAAACCTTAAAAGTTTCGTGAAATGAGACTATGTTAGAGAAACACTGGGAACAAACATAAAAACGTTATTCATTGTAGTACACACAGTTTCCACTGAGCTGTGCTAGCTCCCCAAATATCATCGTCCACACCCTTCTCTTAGGCAACTGAATGCGCTGTTTTATCCTCAACAATGTCCGCTCCTGTGCCTCAGATTGCTAACCGTTTCGTGCAACCATTTTATACACAGTGTGTTTTCAAGCAACAACAGCAAAATGCCATAGAAGAAATCTGCTAAAACAAAGGATGATTTCTCTATTTTTAAACAAGACAGCCCAATTAGTTCCTGTCCGAAACTAGTTGTCTTTGTGAGGGAGTGACATGGATTTTAGCTTTGAATTCATCAAAATGACTGTGTATGTTATTCTGGGAGAATTCTGGGCAGTCTTAACAGTGTGCAAGGGGAGTTTTTCATGCTGTTTTGACATTTGTCTCCTTCCATGAGCTGTTGTGTGATGTTGTACCATCATTATTGCTACCACCATAAATGTAAGCCGCTTTTACTTTTACATCAGTCTGAATTCTCCATTATTCAGCCCCGTTTAAACCCCAAGGATGCTCAAGCACACCTACTGATATATGAAAAAACAGATAACACAGTAGGTCATTTTTAAATCAGCCACGTAATCAGGAAAGTAACAGAGATGCAAAGGTTTAACAAAGGTAAATCCAGGGAAGAGGGAAGGGAATTTCATGTTGTCAGCTTTGTATCACTTACAGATTCTTAAAAACAGGTTACCTGTGATTTTAAGATGAGTTCATTCTGTTTGAAGAGAATAACAACACAATAATTTTCAGCCTACAGGCAATCGATTTAAATTGCCACAAGGTGAATGCTGTGGTAGATTTTCTTCTCAGCACAAAGCTCATGGACTCATAGTGTTGCCAATATGGAATATATATTTATCGATCTATCATCAGCAAGATACGTGTTTCCCCAGGAGACTGGCAGATCTTTAAATGTGACTTCAATATGAAATACAAAAAAGGGGACAGAAAGAGTTTAATAATGTGGCTGGATATAATTGAACCTTATAGCAATGTTACTATTAACACAAAGGTTGCCTTGAAAAATAACACTGTACTGTCTGAAATAATTACTTACACATTCAGGAAGGATTCACCTCACCTAATATTATATACCTACAGTGTAGATATCTGCAGTCCCCTGTGTACTGAATAAAAAGAAATAAGCACACAGCAACTAGCCCACTGTAGATATTTGCCTTAGGATGAGATGAAATGCCTTCACCTCTGTTGACTTGTAAAGGAAGCCTAAAGGACTAGCTCACATGTAGATGCATGCATTTTATGAGATGAGCGACTTTCAGAGTGTCCATATTTCTCAAAACTTACAAAAAACAAATGCAAGGGATGATAGCTAGATCTTCCCCTTCCATTAAGTGGAAGACCAGCTATGAAGTGGGCTTAGCTGGTCTCAAGAGTACATCAAGAAGTCTAGGAAGGTTTCTCCTAGTTTATGCTTTCCCCTTCCTGTACTGTATTGTAGAGTAAAAGCTCTGCTTAGGGAAAAGGCAGCATGGTCAAAGTACCCTTTCAATTAGTCAGTCATGAACTTGGTGGGCTGCTGCAATCTGGAGCTTGTGTTAAGAAGCTCCTCAGGTCACATCAGTAATGGTAGCCTATAGATCTGATGTCTGGGGACAACTGAAAAGTCCCCCATGTTGCTGCCTTCCTCAATAAATGCAAGTCAGCAACCCCCTTAGGATATAATCTTAGATACAGACAGGACATTCCTTTAGCAGGAAATAAACCTCCATTTAATTTTGCCATTTTAGGGAACTGCATTCAGGGTACTGCTCAGGTATCAGAGAGCTAGTATACGCTGCGAGCACGTGGGAAAGATGCCATCTGGAAGACATGAAATCCAAAAAGATCATATTCATATGACAATTTGATTTGCAGGTTGAGATGCCAAAATATGCAGATTCAGACAGTTTTGCATTTGCATTGCATTTTGGTGGCTCTACAACAGAGCTTGTCAATACTTTTTTTTAAAAGGAGGTCTGCTGCTGAATTTACTGAGATCTGTTCAGCAGGAACTTCCACCTTTCTCTCTTCAAATTTGGAGACTGAATTAGCACACTCTAGCTGCTCTTCAAGAGACTTTGAAAATGATAGAACTCCTATTACAACCTAAGAAACGTGGATCTTGTTCTTGAATCTTGATCAGGACTTGGCTCTTGCATCTGTCTTTTAAGCAGTCCCATCTTCAAACAAAACCCGGTAAAGACTCTGAAACGTGCATTTGAGAAATGGACAGTGAGTCAAACAGGGACATGTCAAACCAGAGAATGAGCAGAGGAGTGAGGTTTGTCAAAAGGTCACACAGTTATTAGACGAAATTATAATTTTGTAGTAAAGATGAGAAAAGCCTAAAAAGGAGGAATTATGGGCCTCTGTAGTAGTTTTAGAGGGGAAAATGGTCATTGCTAAGTTCATAATTTGCATACATTATTATGCAGCTATTAAGTGTTTCAGCACAATAGGGGGCTTGCAGGAAATCATGCACAGCCTTTGCTGGCTACACCTCTAAAGAGACAGGAGGTTGGGTCAATGACTTTCAGTGTAGAGGCACAATGATTTGTTTAAAGCACATTTGCTACCAATAAAAAAAAATCTGCTGGAGATGTAAATCATCATGTTGTCACTCTTGCCTATCTCTACCCAGACGAGTGGAGAAATGCATGTGTTGGAAACTCCTTTGGTTGCATGAGTGCACATTTCCCTGTGCCTTTCAGCAAACCCAGTATCGGCAGGCTTCTGGTATATCAGAAAGGTAAGACTTTAGGCAAAGTAATCCATTTTTAGGGTAATAGGCTTGAAAGAGCAGCAGAATGGCCAGCCTTTATTGCCAGAGACTTGCTGCTAAGCATAAGGAGCAGCAGTCATGGTGTGGGATGGCAGTAGTCCCTCCTATGAATTTCCCTAACACTCTCATCTCACTAAGTGCTAAATGGTCAGCAAATCTGGCTCTCCAGGGCTCTCCTCAGCATGCTGGTGCATTAGTACACTTTTTCTTCACCACTTTTCTTTTGGTAAAAGCAGCCCTAGTCCCGCCTGCCCTGAACTCCTCATGGCTAGGGCAACAGAACATTTATCAGCTTTTACTGTACTCTGAGGAAGCCATGTTTATCCTTTGCAAAAGCAGTCAGAGAATCTTACTGACTTTCCTTAGGAGCAGTGGGATGAAGTGAGACAGGGTAGAAACAGAAATATTTTTTAAAAGGGGAAAAAATTCTTGATATCATTAAAGAGGCATTTTAATGTCTGCCTATTCACCTGTCTCAAATTCAGACACCTTGAGTAACCAAATAGTGGACCCAATTTTCAATCCTCTTTGGATAGATTTGCACTGTTAAAAGGATTCTCAATTCTCAAACAAATATGAACACCAAAATATCACTTTTACACATGTAAAAGAGGCTCCACTAAGTCTCATTGAATCTGCCTGGAGTCTAAAATAATGCTTTCTTTTTGTTTGTTTCTTTATACCATTGAATAAATGCCTAAAAGACTTATTTTAAAGTGTTCAAGAGAGCCTGGAACCAAAACTTTGGCTGTTTCTTTATAGAGACAGCATGAAACTGCAAATTTTAAATCCATACTGAACTTTCTCAAAGATCTGGAGCATTCAGACTGATGATTTTGATTCATAAGCATGTGTAATCATAACGTCAATGTTTGATTTTGGGGTGTGTGTGTTTTTTATCGCATTTTTGTGAGTGATTGATAACACAATGATAATAACATTTGCCATATACTAAATGCATTTTATTGCATCTCAGATACTGTGGACTACTATCAGACCTTCCTTTTTTTTTTAGATAACAAAATTGTGCACTTCTATCCATTTCAGGATAGAACACATTTTTCTGCTATCAGAAGAATTACAGACAGAGGGTTAATTTTGCCAATGTACTATTAATTCTTTTTCACCTTCTGCTTTCCCTCTCTGTTCTTTAAACTCCCCCACCTTCAAGAAAAAATGAGGCAGACAGTTTGTGTCCCTTGTCATTGCAAAAGAAAAAAATAATCTTCTGAAGAAGTGATTTCTAGAAACATGTGCATAATTTTTTCATATTAACATGCAAATCTGACTTTTTATTGCCAGATCCCAATCAGAGAAGATTTTTTAAATCACACAGATTCTTATTCTTTTGCATTATCCAAATTCTTATTTTGTAGACCAATGTGAGTTGCTACAGTTATGCTTAGTAACATACAAAGTCAAGGGGATTTGAGATTGTTCTTTCCCATCACTAATAATCTCAGAAGGCTAGGTAGTAACTGACCTGATTTTCCTGGTTTTAGTGTCAATATTTTAAAAGTATATACTACAGTATTATAACTTAGATATGAGAACAATTGGAAATGTCACTGTTATGAGAAAACCAAGTAAAAACAGATATATAAATGGAAAAAAAAGTTCTTAATTTCCAGCAGTGGTGAATTCATGCCCAGAGCAAGGAAGGAATCATGGCTATCCGTAATGCTAATTGTCACTGTTGATTTTCCAAGCTTTTGTATGAGTAAAGGCCTGAGTGGTAAGAAGTTATAAATAAGAAGAAAAGCAAAAATACTAGATGGCGTAACTGAATATAACCACTTATCTGAGGCTACAGAGAAAATCAGAGCATTAGAATATGACCTGGATTGCCTGCTTTGTGTTGCACCCTGTGCTGAATGAAGCAGAGAGGTTGGGATTTGAAACTAAAATGAATGTATTGAATATTTGGATATTTTCCCCTAATTATAGACCCCTTTATCTTAAATGTAAGTGTCAATGGCATTTTAAAGAATGTGATTATTTATATAGAGGTCTTATCCTGTATGATGCTGTATTCCGTTACACCATCTTGGTTTGGTAAGAGTAGGGGAAAAGAAGTCACCTTTATGGAATTGAGGCCTGGAGGCATAGAGTGTCTTTTATCAAATATTCTAGGCTGTAGAAAGGTGACAGTAACATCTAGTCCAGAAAACATGAGAAAAGCTGAAGTCTGGCTGACCTACGTTGGATTAAGCAGTTCCAAAGGGCTGTTCACTGGACAGAAAAAGACATAAAAGCTGAACCATTCCTAGTGAAAACCAGAATGATAAGTGCATGAAAAAGGTGGCCAAGCACATTGTTCATTTAAAAGAGGAAGGAAAACCGAAAGAAAGACAATCAGTATCAGAAGAGCAACAAAGAACATTCAGCAAAGCCTCAGTAAAACAAGATACAGTTGGCTACGGAGAAACATTAAGTGAGACTACAGGGGCTCTTGGTTTCCTGAAGACAATCCTCAGCTGCTGGGTCATTCACCTTTTCATAAATTTGAGCTTGGTAATAGTGCTGCTCAAAGTCCTCAAAGCTAAGAGGGCTGGAGAATAATTAAAATAAATTCTATTAGGAGTAACTCAGACAGTTTGGGATCTGTATTTAAAAGGAAGTTTCTTTTCAAGGAAAGCCTGTTGCTTCATAATAAATTAAAACAGTAATGTTATTCAGAGAGCTAAATTTCCTCCTAGGAATATTTCAAGAGAATAACAGCAATACACATTCTGTAAAACATGAATTGCGCATATGGATGCGTTTGAGGAAAACTTAATTTTATGTCATTTACGCAAGCAAAATAAAGATAAGTACATGTGCTTGAGTTTCTTCCAAAACTATAGTACATCATAACCTGCACAGGTAAAAAAGGGACAACTGCAGGATTCCAACAAAATACAATTTTTTGCTCCCAGAAAGTCAAACACAAATGTCTCAGCAGAATCTGATTCAGATCTCTTATAAATAAGGGCCCCTACATATGTAAATCATCTCACTCTTTCTTTACTATATATTGGATGTTAAATTTAATAGCTTTGGGAGAAGTCAGGTGAAGTTCCACATGACTGGAGAAAACAAAATATAGCGCCTATTTTCAAGAAGGGGAATATGTAAAACCCAGGAAACTACAGAGCAGTCAGTCTCACCTCTGTGCCTGGCAAAATCTTGGAGCAGATTCTCCTGGAAGGCATGCTAAAGCACATGAAAAACAACAAGGTGGTTGGTGACAGCCAGCATGGCTTCACTAAGGGGAAATCCTGCCTGACCAATTTGGTGGCCTTCTATGATGGGGCAACGGAACTGATGGACAGGGGTAGAGCAGTTGATGTCATCTACCTGGACTTGTGCAAAGCGCTTGACACTGTCCCACACAACATCTTTGTTTCTAAATTGGAGAGACATCAATTTGATAGGTGGACCACCCGGTGGATAAAGAACTGGCTGGATAGCCACATGAAAAGAGTTGTGGTCAGTGGCTCAGTGTCCAGCTGCAGATCAGTAACGACTGGTGTCCTTCAGGGGTCGGTGTTGGGACCGGTCTTATTCAACATCTTTGTTGGTGACATGGACAGTGAAATTGATTGTGCCCCTCAGCAAGTTTGCCGATTACGCTAAGCTGTGTGGTTCGGTTGATACGCTGGAGGGAAGGAATGCCATTCAGAGGGGCCTTGACACGCTTGTGAGATGGGCTGATGCCAACCTTATGAAGTTTAACCATGCCAAGTGCAAGGTCCTACACCTGGGTCGGAGCAATCCCAGGCACAGCTACAGGTTGGGCAGAGAAGAGATTCAGAGCAGCCCTGTGGAGAAGGACTTGTGGGTGTTGGTCGATGAGAAAATGAACATGAGCTGGCAGTGTGCGCTCACAGCCCAGAAAGCCAACTGTATCCTGGGCTGCATCAAAAGGAGTGTGACCAGCAGGTAGAAGGAGGTGACCCTGCCCCTCCATTCTGCTCTCATGAGACTTCGCTTAGAGTATTGTGTGCAGTTCTGGTGTCCTCAAGATAAAAAGGCCATGGAACTGTTGGAACAAGTCCAGAGGAGGGCCGTGAGGATGATCAAAGGACTGGAAAACCTCCCGTTTTCCAGCTGAGAAAGTTGGGGCTGTTCAGCCTGGAGAAGGCTTTGTGGAGACCTCATAGCAGCCTTCCAGTATCTGAAGGGGGCTTATAAAGATGCTGGGGATGTACTCTTCATTAGGGACTGTAGTGACAGCACAAGGGGTAACAGGTTCAAACTTAAACAGGGGAAATTCAGGTTAGATATATGGAAGAAGTTCTTTACTGTAAGGGTGGTGAAGCACTAGAATGGGTTGCTTAAGGAAGTTGTGAATGCTCCATCCCTGGCAGTGTTCAAGGCCAGGTTAGACAGAGCCTTGGGTGACATGGTTTAGCGTGAGCTGTCCCTGCCCATGGCAGGGGGGTTGGAACTAGATGATCTTAAGGTCCTTTCCAACCCTAGCTATTCAATGATTCTATGATTCTATTGTTATGCAATCTGGAGTATAAAAGCAAAGCACGGTTAAAATTGGCACTAAGTCTGATGAAAATTTCATCTTCTTCTGCAAAATGCAATTTTCCGGAATGAAAAGACTTAAATACTGTTTAAGCACTTTTTTTTTTTCTCTTCAGAATTTTAGTATTTTTTTAT
>WYDI02024517.1:49427-82489 GCA_009867235.2 Psittacus erithacus | reverse complement strand
TGGCTTCACTAAGGGGAAATCCTGCCTGACCAATTTGGTGGCCTTCTATGATGGGGCTACGGAACTGATGGACAGGGCAAAGCAGTTGATGTCATCTACTTGGACTTGTGCAAAACATATGACACTGTCCCGCATGACATCCTTGTCTCTAAACTGGAAAGACATCAATTTGATGCATGGATCACTCGGTGGATAAAGAATTGGCTGAATGGCCACATGCAGATAGTTGCAGTCAATGGCTCAATGTCCAAATGGAGATGGGTAACGAGTGGTGTCCCTCAAGGGTCAGTGTTGGTACTGATCCTGTGCAACATCTTTGTCGGTCACATGGACAGTGGGATTGAGTGTGTCCCCAGCAAGTTTGCCGATGACACCAAGCTGTGTGGTTCAGTTGATAGGTTGGAGGGACCTTGACACTTGAAAGGTGGGCCAGTGCCAACCTCTAGATGAGCTCCAGAGGTGACTTCCAACCCCAGACATTCTGTGATCCTATGATTCTGATTCTGTGATTTTTGGATGCTTATACAAAATATGTAAACCCCTGCACAGCTGAAGATAGTATCTACTCAGGCTCATCATTTATGCTTTCTTGTTTTTATTTCTATCCACTTTATATCTGTGAGAAATTCTTACAGATACATGATGAGTTAATGAGCAGGGAAATATTTTGTTTCATTCTGCGTTTGGTTTTCCAGATTGTTCAAAAGTACTGCAGGAATGTGAAGCCATAGCATTTTAAGAACAGGATGTGGAAGAGGAGGGCCTAAAGTCCGCCAAAGGAACCCAGAGGAGAAAAAACAAACACAAAACCTGAAACCAATCTGAAAAGACACTAGAATGATAGAATCATAGTTTTGGCTGGAAGAGACCTCTGGAGGTCATTTAGTCTTGGATCCTGCTCCAAGCAGGATTACTTCCAGCACTAGGTCATGTCATCCATGGCTTTGTCTAGTCAAGTGTTGTATATCTCTGAGGACGCAGATTTCACAGGGTCCCAGGGGAAGCTGTTCCATGGTAGCACCACCATCCCAGTTAAGACTTCTTTTTAATGTCTGTTTTGAACCTCCCAAGCCAGAATTTGTTTTTTTTCTTCTTGTTATATTTTCTGCCACTGTCAAAAAGAGTTTGGTTCTGGCAGTTTGTAACTGCTTTTAAAGAGAACACCAACTGGTATTAATCATCCCCAAGCCTTCTTTTTGCCACACTAAAGATGTGGTTGTGCCAACCCCCACTTGCATCTCAGGTTTTCTAGCCACTGACCGTCTTGAAAGATCTTTTCTGGATACTGTCCAGTTTCTGAGTGTTTCTTTTTAACTTGGATATCTAACAGTGGACACTATTCCAGGTGCAACCACTCAAGTACTGAACAGAGGCAAATGCTGCCGTCCGTTGACCTGTTGGCCCTACCCCTCCTGATTTTGCCCAGGACACTGTTTCCCTTGTCTACAGTCAGAGCATTCTGTTGGCTTGTATTCAGCTGACATTAGCCATTACCCCAGCTTCCTTTCCATCAATTTCCATCAATTCCACTCACGCAAGTATTTCATAGCTTTCGTTGATGCGTGAGTTCACTTCTCACCTTGTGCAGAACTATGTTCTTCTCCTTGGTGAACTTCAGAAGGTCCTCCTCCACAAAATTCCAGGTGTAACAGGGCATCTTGGAATGGAAACTCTATTATTAATCTATTTATATTGTATTTGTATGTTCCTGTAGTGGCATAACTACCTCAAAAATCTCTGATCATTATCATCACTAATAGGTAAAGAATATGTACAGCTAAGTAACAAGATTCCAGCAATACTGACCTGCAGACATGTTTGGAAACCATAAATGGATTTCCAAGAACCTGAGCAGAACAACCAAGATCTAATTTTGGACAGCTCTGAAGCCTAACTGTGTTAAGTCTAGATAGTGAATGGGTTGCTAAAACTCCATTAGACCAGAAAAGTATTTAAGAAATTGAGAAGCATGAAAATATTCTTAAAATCAGACCAGAAAATCACATACATGTTCAAAGAATGTCTTAAATTATTATGAGATCAAGCTTCAAGAGTGGTATCCTGAGTTTTTCTTTTAGTAGTAATTGATGCTACAGGATACACATAAAGAAATACATGTCCTTTTTTCTCGCAACAATGACATGCTTTCACCTGTAAAATGCTGCAAAGTATTTTCCTTCCATTTCTCACTGCTGTCAAATGATTCCTGCATTTTTTGGGATTATTCTACATCGGCCACTTAGTTATTGATAAACACTGTTTTTGAATACAGTTAGGAAAAGTTTATAGAGCTTATGTATAGACTATTTTAGTTAGAAGGGACCTACAGCAATCATTTAGTGCTGCTGCCTGATCAATTCAGGGTTGACCAAAAGTTAAAGCATGTTATTAAAGGCATTTTCTAAATAGCTCTTAAACAGACAGGGCTGGGGCATCAACCACCTCTGCAGGAAGCCTGTTCCAGTGGTTGAACACCCTCTCGGTAAAGAAATTCTTCCTAATGTCCCCTGGCACAGATTTGTCTGTGTCCTCTCACTGGGTATCTGGCAGAAGAGACCAGCACCTTCCTCTCCACTCCTCCTCAGGAAGCTGCAGAAAGCAATGAGGTCACCCCTCAGCCTCCTTTTCTCCAAACTAGACAAACACAAAATCCTTAGCTGCTCTTCATAGGGCATTCCTCCTGCCCTTTCACTTGTCCTTCTCTGAACGTATCCATAGAATCATAGAATACCAGGTTGGGAGGGACCTTAAAAATCATCTGGACTGTGCTTTCTTGTCAAAAGCATGGTCTAGACCTGAGGTCTAGCCAAATTTTAAAAGTATCCTGTGCTGAGAATCTACCATTTCCCCAGGGAGATTATTCCAAAGGCTGACTGCTCTTATTGTGAAAATTTTTCCTCTTGTGTCCAACCATAATATCCCTGGAAGTAACTTGTACCCACTACCGTTTGTCTTTTCCATGTAACTCCTTGTAAAAAGGAAGCCTCCATCTTCATTGTAGCCACCCTTTAAATACTGGACCATGGCGAAAATGTTTCTCCTGAGCCTTCTTTTCTCAAGGCTCAGCAAACACTGTTCTCTCAGACTTTCCTTATATGACAGCAAAGGACCTTCATATCCTTAAACTGTGGGCTCAGAACTGCACACAGTGCTTGAGGTGAAGCAGTACCAACACTGAACACAATAAGATAATCTCTTTTGACTGGATGGTTATAGTGTGTTTAATGCACCCCAGCATGCAGTTTGCTCTCTTGACTCTCAGGGCACACTGCTGACTCATATTGAGCCTGCTGCCACCCAGCACCCCCAGATCCCTTTCTGCAGGGCTGCTTTCCAGGCACTCCTCTCCCAATTTATGCTTGTGCCTGGCATTACTCCATCCTAGGTGTAGAATCTGTCATTACAAGTTGTTGAATGTCACCCCATTAATCATTGTCTGGTGCTCTAACCTATTGAGATTCTAATCTGTCAAGATTCTTCTGCAAGGCCTCTTGTCACTCCACAGAGTCAACAGCACCTCTCAGTTTGACATCATCAGCAAACTTGCTAATGGTGCATTCAACTCCTGCATCCAGATTGTTAATATATATATTGAACAGAACTGGCCCTAGACTTGAACTCTGAGAAACACCACTGGTGGCTCGTCACCGGTCAGATGTAGCCCCTTTCACTGCAGCTCCTTAAGCCCTGCCCTTCAGCCAGTTCTTCACCCAGCGCACAATGAATCCACTCATCTCACAGCTGGACAACTTTTCCAAAAGGATGCTGTAAGGTCAGTATCAAAAGCCTTAATAAAATCTAGAAAATGCCTTCCATCATTCACTAGGTGACCTTATCATAGAAGAGTAATAAATTAGTTAAAAAGGACTTTCCCTTTGTGAACCAATGTTGACTGTGCCTGATGATTGCATTATTCTTTAAATGCCTTATGTTTAAAGAATATGTGTTACTGTTTTGCTCTCATTTTTATCTGTAACAGACACAACTCTTATGTCATGTAGCAGATTTCTCATTGTGCTAGATGCTGTACAAAAAGAGCTGGCAGTGTGAGGGAACTGGTTTCTTTTGTCACATGGTATTGTTTCAGCTCCGCAGTAGGAAGACTGACATTTTTCTGGGCCATAAGACAGAAACTAGATTTCCAGGAGAGCTACAAAACTGGTGAGAATAAACATTTGTTAGATAGTTATTTTCCATGGCCAAAATATGATCACTGTGCATAATCTGTGCAAAAAGGGCCATGAATTACAAATACATTTAAGGAAATGCTTATGAATGCTTTTTTCTTTTTTCTTTTTTTTTAATTATGTCCATCTGACCTTATTGACATCTACAGTTTATTATAGTGCTTGTGCAGAGCTACATTTAGAATGGGTATAATTCCACTGAGTTCAGTGGAGTTACACCAGGCATGAAAGCAGCCCACCCACTGACTTTACATTTTGAAAGCAAAGCTGTGCAATTGTAACAGGCTCCACATTATGTCTTTGCTAAATTCAGAGACATTCTTCCACCCAAGGTCTCCCCCTTCTTTTTATGCACCATACTCCTTTCTTCACTTTTATTACCACACTGCTCCCTCAACATGATTGCATCTGCATTTTATTAAGATTACTGCTACTGTTTAAGGAGCACCACATCTCACTGCATCATGCTGTGTATTAATATTTCCTGTTTTATTGTACTTGTATTTCCTTTGATAGATAAGTATATATATTTTCACACGCAACAAAATCAGACTGCTTTAAGGAATAAATTGATAAATTGGCGTTTAGAACACTACCAAGCATCAGGACTGCCAGTTACATTGGCTGAAGAGTGAGACCATAGCCAGCCAGGAAGGGATTGTCTGTCTGTTGGAAATCACAGTTGTAATTATTTAGACTTGAAGTGCTGCTCAATGCTTCTTCTTCAAGTATAGGCAAGGTACAAGAAACCCTGCACCAAAAATCCTACAATACAGCTTGAAGCATACAAACCCTCAGTGAGCAGCAGTGATTTCTAAGGAGAATGGGGAAGGGCAGAGGACGGAAACAGACAGTAAACATGTAGCCAGCCTTTGCCTCCTTCCTCCACCTTTATTCTCTTTTGTTCTGAAATTGTGTACTATAGCAACCCAAGGCTGCAAATGTCTCTCTGGAGCTTC
Organism: Psittacus erithacus; assembly: GCA_009867235.2. Taxonomy (NCBI): domain Eukaryota; kingdom Metazoa; phylum Chordata; class Aves; order Psittaciformes; family Psittacidae; genus Psittacus; species Psittacus erithacus. Next base: position 77,343 of record WYDI02024517.1, on the reverse strand, counting down.
TTCCTTTATTTAGTCAGTAGATTCACTGCTATGTAACAGGGAGTAAAAAACAGAACAAAAATTCAACCAACCAACAAAAACAGAACCCCACAAAACAAACTGCAAACAACAACAAAGAACAACCAACCAACCAAGCACCAACACTCCACAACCCTCCTTTCTGCCCCTTTCTACCCAAGCTGTAACATGCTTTAGTCAGAGGAGAAGGAAGTTTGGTCTATGAAAAGAAGACATACTTCTAGCAGCAATGTGTGGTACAAAATTAACAAATTCCCTGGAAAACTGTTTACTTGATTAGTTGCTTCTTCTACTTCATGTATTTCAGACATTAAAAACCCAATATGCAACCTACCAACCTCCTGGCCAGAGAGGATCTGAAGGGTAAAAGAAAAGCAAAGAAATAAGGATGTGCAAACAGAATAGGAAAGTACTTGGATGACTGCCCTGTAATGAAAACTGGTATCACTGTAAGCCAATGTAATAATTCATCTCAGCTGATAGATCGGCTAACTGCTAATATCTTGTGAATACAATAGACGTTCTGAGCTTTGTAAGATGAATATTTTTCTGCATGCAAACTGCAACTAAAAGAGCTATTTTCCCCTTTCATTAATCTAGAATAAATAATGGTTGTAATATTACATATCTCTTGCCTTTTCTCTGACAGTTTATTTGTGCTGAAACAGGAGATTGCTGCAGCATGTAACACAGCTTCTCAATGTGTTCTGTGTGCGAGACAGAAAAAGAGTCATTCATGCTGGAAAATATCTGGCAAAATTTTGAAGTTGCTTCCCTTTTTAATCAGTCTTGAATGCAGATAAAATATGTCCCTGGAATTTTACAGTTAGATATGTGTTTCTGTTTCCTGCTATTGAGTTATTTCATTTCTTGCAGCACAGTTCCCAGTTGTGAACTATGATCAAGCCTACTGTGAGACTCTAAAGAGAAGTACAGGAAAATCTAGTTTTCATTTTTGGAGTGTCTATATAAATCCTTAGGCTAAGCAGTCTGTTGTGATAGGTAACAAATGAAGCATTGTGCAATACACAGAATAGGAGCAACTTACCTTCTATGGTCCTGACATGACAGGCAAGGTAAGAGCAAATATAAGAGTCTCTAACACTTGCTAAAGTCTGTTTGCATTTGACACTTACATTAGAGTACAAGGTTGAAAGAGACCTCCTTGGTCATTAAATTCTGTCCTCTGCTATCACTGGCAACCATATCACACAATCCCCTTGGCAAATTTATTTTCCTCGCCTTGCTCCCACTTCTGTGAATAAATTAGTGTTGCTGCTAAACATCACCCAATTCTGTGCACACAAAGGCTTTTCACGTGTCATCAGATACTGGGACCTTTGTCCTTGGTCATGTTTGGGGTTAGCACCTTCTTCAGGTGTTTACTGTCTGGATCGCAAACACGAAGGGAAATTGCAGTAATGCTGAGGACTGAAAGGTCTCCACTTCTGTCAACTGTACCAACCGTGTGAGGTGCAATTTGCTTCTGTGTATGACTCCCATGGATTCCGTCTTACTGCACTCCCCGGAGCAAAGCACAATGCACATACAAGGTATTTTCAGGGTGACAACAAGAGGAGTAACTGTGCATGGATTCATGCAGAAAAGGCCAGAGGAGGCTTTGTGGTATTTCCCTTTGTTGTCCTTGTAAAGACCTGCACACTAACTTAAAAACTTACAAGGCAAGAACTAGTAGGGTAGTAAAAGAAATTGCCCCATGTTATTGCTTTCTTTTGGAAGACTGACAATGAGGCAACTCCTAGGAGCTGATGGATTTCCTCCTTCCCCATCCTCTTAAAGGAAACAGAATTGAAACTTTATGTAAAATTTTTAGGTTGGAAAAAAATGCAGGACATAATATTGCATTCTTTTAATATGTTTGTCTTGAAAAAAAAAAAGAGTATGTCATTCTCTACAGTATAAATGTAATGTGAAATTATCTACAATATAACCCAAATTAAACTGGTTAAAATGACATCTTATCAGCATGAACATGATAGATAAGATCCATATAAATTTGCAGAATGTAGATAGCAATGGATTCCCCTTTTTCTTGAATTGAGATGTAAAATGTTTTTTGGTTTTTTTCTTCTGTCCTTTTTTTCCTAAGGAGAAAACTGATACTTTGGCAGTGTCTGAGAAAAAATGCTGTAAAATATAATAGCTTTTTTTTTTTTTCAGATGTGCAGTCTGTACCTTTATCCTGTGACTTTAACCAGTTACCTCACATTTTCTGATGGTTGTTGTAAGTTTTGCCTAAATGATCTGTTTTCCCCTCTGAAAACCTATATAACTGTGTAGAAATTTGTAACTTGATAATTTCTGCCTCCAAAGTGATTAGAAATGTTGCCTTCCACAGAAAGCAGCTTCATTTCTGCATGTGTGATTTTTTTTTACATAGCCACCTTATCTTCCAGGAAATAGACAGCTCGTTGAGTAGAAAGAAAGAAATATATCCTGTCTGCAGGGTGAGCATGGGCAGTGCTGCTCATGCTTCCCCCCACCCTTTCAAATCACAGCCGTTTTTTTATATTTCAAAACAAGCATTTTTATCCGTTATTTAATTTCTATGCATTGTTCTGTTATTCTCTTGGAAACAAGGAGATTATTTATTAGTGATAAACAAGTCTAATTCAGTGAAAATTTTTACTTCAATGAAAAACCTTTAGACAATCAGTATATCAGTATAGTTCAAAACAAGTCCTATTGAAGTACATGTCCCCATCATTATGTTTTAGACCACTCAGTGTTCATTGTGGGGAGGTGCTGGAAGTGCAGTTGAAACCTTATCAAAATGTAAATACAGGTGTCATATTTACTGATCGGTGAATTGCTTACTATGAATCTGACATCGGGCTGAAAATGAGACAGGCCATGGGTTGGCTCCTACATTAGTTGTTTTTATTTGACTCTTTTACTTTATCTGTAATATTGCCCTAAAAGCAGAATGAGTCTCTTATGTAACAGGACTCATGCTAATGTTTGTTCTTTAGTTCAGCAAAAGCACGATTCTCATAAATGCACTCATGGTGCTCCAATTTTTCTAAAGGGATAGGTGGAAAAATTAACAAATTTGCTAAAGCAACAAAAAGAGCTTTCAGAGGAATGAATGAGTAGACTTTTGATGTATAGAGGTTAACAGAAATGAGATCAGACAGCAAAATCGATGATGTGCATTTCTGTGGTTCAAATAGAATTTATTTACCTCAGTATAGAAAAAAAATTGCTAAAGAAAAAAGGAAGTTTAAGTCCAACATAAAGGGAAGGAAAAGATGGTCTTGCTGTTAGTGCATGGTCAGAGGAACTCAAGAGGACTGAAATCAATTCCTGACTTTCCTGAAGACTTCCTGCACGACTTATGGCAAATCTCGCAGGGCTTGTCAGCACAGTGTCCTGGATGGTGGCCGAGCAGTGTGCATTATCAGGGCTGGCTCTGGCTCTGGGAACCAATAGCTCACTAGCACATGCCAACACAGCTGTAGTGTCAAGGCCTGGGTTCAGAGACAGACAAGTTTATACCACACAGCAGTGGAGGAGGAGGACCAACCTGCTTGAGTCAGCACTAGCTCCTTCTCAGATTCCCTGATACTTCATTTTACTTTGTTTCAACTCCCCGTTTGCAAAGCAAGACTAACTTACCCTATATTTATAAAGCACTGTAGAAGGAAAAATACACACAAATAATTTCAAATTTACTAACAAAAATGGTTTTTGCTGGATGAAATGTGGAACAAAAAGAGCCAAAACCTACAAAATAGTCATACTGACATGTGCCTTGTGCTTAAATTGAGTACTATGAAATGAATGACTAAGTCTATAATGTCAGACTATCACAGGAACATAATTTGGACACAGGAAAGTTTACCTTGATTTGGTCCACTGGGACCAGGTAACAGAGGAGTACCTTCTTCTCTTATTTTCCAAGCAGACAGGAAGAAAATATTTTTTGTTTTGTTTCAAAAACTTAATCCAATTCACTTGATACTATGCCACTGAAGTGTTAAGTTAAGTTACTGCAACAACTTACTGGAAAGAGGAAAACCTGGAAGTGGGAAGTTGGTACCTTTGGTGGCCTATGGAGAAAATTACTGGGACAGTAAACTGCAGTGGTATCATTCATTATCATAGTATGCAGTCAAAAAAGTGGCAGATGGCCTGTGAAGTACTTTGATGGCCTTCAGGTTTCTTCATCTGTACCTACAACTACATATACTTTTTATTGCACGTGATGGACAAGAAAGCTACTTACCAGATATTGCAGCTCTAAGTACTTTCAAACTTCTTTAAATTTAATTTCAAACAATAAAATAACTACTATTCTCCTTTCACGCTGCCTCAGAAACATTGCTTTGTAAACATAGCTTAGAAACTTGCAGCTGTTGAAACCAAAGAAAATGGGTCATTCCAGTTATTGTCATAACTAGTACAAAAGTGTATTCCCACTCTAACAAATTCAAAGAACATTATGTAGAGCTTGTAATTTACTGTTTTCAAATGCTAGTATTCTCTGTAAAATAGACACTATTGATTCATGGTAGATTTTGCTTGCATTTGAGATATATAGATGTTTGACTTTATTTTGGGAAAGCTAAAGGGCCTCAAGAGAAGTCCTGTATCTCTAACTCAAGGAAGGCTGTGAAACAGTTTGTGTCACCTCAGTGACTACACGACTGCAAAATAATTGTAACTTTCCAGTATCAAATTTGGATTTTGATATATTCCACTACAAAATTGCAAGCCTCACATAGCAAGAAAACTGTACTTTGACTTATCTACATGAAAGTAATACCAATATATCTCACCTAGTTTGTTGGTTCAGCTGGGTGGCCAGAAAATATTTTTTTCTTCAGATTACATTGGTCTGTTTTCTCGAAACTGAATGCTCTTTATAGGTCCCCCAAAGACCCATAAATATTTGAAAACACTTTAAAAATTATCATCTGGGGCTTTTTGACAACTCTGTTGAGGTATACATTTCACAAAGTATGTATTCTCACAACACCTCTCAATGGCTTGCTAATCATGCATTCCCTGGCTCATTCACACACATAAAACTACTGCTGTACATTTGGATGCATTTATAGTGCATATACAGAATGGATATTATTTGTAACATATGGGCAAATGAAGCCATTTCAGTATGACGAGCTCATGTCCACTCAAACCTTGACACATTTTCATCATGTTTAGAATCTGAAAAAAATATTTTTCTGCACTTTTATAGAATGAAACTGATTTATACTACATGCAAAACAAAATAGACTTCATACAAATAAGTGCCGTGCCAACTTTATAAAGAGGACCCGTACTTTAGCAGGTTAAAAAGAATCCTGTTTGGATTTGTTCAAAATTTGGTGGCTATACGTCATTAGGCAGTTAAATGCACATGTATTTGTAGTTAACTTCAGCCCATCTAATTTAAAAAAGGATCCCTCAGCCCTGTAATCACCGAATCTGGAAGCACAAATATAACCAGTTTAGTAATTAAAGGATTTTAAAATATTTCATTAAAAAAAGGAACACTATGGAATCTGTTACAAAGTTAGTACATCAGCCAACTGTACCTCTTAAAAAAAAAAGTGATAGAATTCTGTGACTCAACAGAGTGAAAGACAGTGTTCTTCTGTTTATTGCCAAGCCCCAGAGCTGAGAATCTGCCCCAAAATCATAAAATTACACAGCCTTTAACAGTCATGCTTTCTGAGTATTTCCTGATTTTTAAAACCCTCTTTTCCCATTGTCATTGTGCAGGACAATGAGTTTTATCAGGTTTAAAAATGTTATCGGGAATAAATATTTTTCAATTCCAGCTTCAGCAGGAAGGCTCACTCCGTCCCTCTCTTTCCTGCCAGTACAATCATATGAATGCTGTAGCTTCATACAGCACAATGAAACTGCCTGCAGAGGAGACCAAGCTTGGAGCCTGTTAGCAAATATTAATGGTGCTGTATCAAGCAACTGCTCTGATTACAGTTGTAAGAGCATTTACTCCAAAAGGTAAGGACTGATACATTTTGTGATTGTAGTCTTTGTAATAAAATCTAGGAGGGGAGGGGAAAGGAAAGATGACCTTAAAGTCAAGGAACAAAATTCAGATGTTTGAGATGAGGTGGGTTCAGTACTTTCCATGAAAGCTCTTAAAAGACTTTGGTGAAAAAGGTGGAAAAAATTTGACCACCTCATTCCCTAATCTATTAAGCAGGGATACAAGAACGCCTTTGCCTGCATTGTCTATCTAGCAGCTAACTGCTAGGGATGCTAGGGAAGGCAATAATGTCTCATTATAGATACATTAACACACAGCTTTCTTGGATCCTAATCACATTGAGTACTTCTAGCATAAAAATTTTAGGAAATCTTCTTTTGCAAATCATATATTTTATAGCACTCTGAAGGCTAGGTATCATCTGTTTTCAGATTTCTGCTCATTAGATTTTACAGACGCAGAGTTCAAGCCTGAGCTTTAGCCAACTGCGACATAGAGAAACCTCTGTTCCCCTGCTGCACCTTGGTTGCCTGCTTGGCACTCTGACAACCATTAGTGCTGTCCCAATTTCTGCAGCAGTGTATGGCATCAGAAGACTATTAAGGCAGCCAGGCACAATCAGCCAGCATCCAGGCAGACTCTTTCCTAGCCATGAAGGGCTAGGCTGATGAAGGAATTGTTACTGTACTTTTCTGCTGTGCAAGGATCTCCTATAAACACATCATCTCCTGACAGGTGAATAGCGAGGGGAGAGGTTCATATGGTTTTAAAGGAGATAGGCAGAATTTCCATTTGCATTTTTGCAAAGGCTCAAAAGCACACAAAGCGGCAGCCTGAGGCGCTCTTCTAGCAATAGGAACTGTTGATTTCTTTTTTTCTGACTGATTATCATGCACATACAAGCATAAAATGCCAGCAAGGAAATCTACAAACCAAACAAATCTTCCGTTCCCTGGCGCCAACTTTGCCAAACTTCAGCTGCAATTGCAGAGGACCTTGCTGCCATCTATGTGTCCATCTTTGCAGTGGCAGTCCCTACCCATCAGCCAGAGGTCTTGCAGCAGCAAGGCCATTCATAGCAACCTTAGAACTGAGAAGCAAGATGCTGCTCTGCTCTCTTGGCTTCTATCATGTCAGATGGCAATTCTAAGAGCACCATTTAATTCTGAGTCATTTTGCACCTTACACATTCTCTCCTGATGTGCCCTCCTTTGTTTATAGGTAGCTATATAATCTTTGTGGTAGCAACAGGCCCTTATAAACTGGGACAGTTTGATTAGCTGATGCATCAAACTGACAAACTGTTATTGTGTACTGGAAAAAAGGAAAGGGAAAGAAAGGAAAAGGAAAAGAGAAAGGTAAATATGCTCTGGTATAACACTTCCTAAACACATCCTTGCCATTTATTATTTAATAGAATGTTGCTCAGGTTGCTGAAAACTTGCTGAGTAGTTTATCTTGCTACATTTCATTTATCTAGTCATATAAGTCACCTAAGAACAAGAATCACTGTGTAGGAATCTGACAAAATTTGGCCTGCCTGACCTAGACACCAAAGCAAAATTCCATCAGTAAAATTATTTTAATCACAAACTAAACAATGACAAAATACACTATAGGGAAAGTATTTGTTCCCACTGCAGAAGGTACAGAGGGAGTTGGGTGTGTCTGGATCCAGTCCTAGTCTCAGAGCTGATTAACATTTTATGTCTAAGGATTGCATAGTGCTTGCCCCTTCCTGTCCAAATTTGTCCTGCATGCTGGTGCTGTCACATTACAAGAGGCCTTTTCTCAAACCCTTTATATTTGACCAGCCTGCCAGTTTCCCAAGAAAAATGACACCCTGGTGCCTGACCAGCCTGTCCATGTAGTGGACAGCCCACCAAATCAAAGATGACTAACCTATTCAGGAAGCCCCACCTACAGGGTCATCAAGTCAAATCCCTTTTTTCAAATAATCAAGCCTCCAGAGGCTTACACAGAACAGACTTCAGCTGAAGATTTTAATTATACAAAAAATAAGTATGTAACAGGATGAGGTCCAGAGACGAATGGTAATAGGTACTGTCTGCAGAAACAAGCTTGAAGTGGTGCACAAACAGACTATAATCAATAAAACCAGCTATCATGAATTAGTCATGTAGAGCGCATAAGATAAAATTCTTACCCGACAGGCATCCCTAATGGGAGAGAAAACAATGTCACTAACTATCAGGGAACCAGCCCTGTTGCATGTGTGGCATACACATGCTCAGTGGCACTGTTTCTGAGCAGCACTTTAGACACAATCTGTGGGAAATATGATAAGAAGGGATACTACACACATTTCTTCGCCCAGCCAGGAAAGAAAAGCATAGGAATTTACCTCGCATTGTCCCTGTTGGTAGTGCTCCAATATGGGTAATCCAGCAGCTACTGATGTGATCCTAAATCTTTCCTACACAGACCACATGTGCCTAGGATCTGAAAATTTCAGGTTTAGTAGTGTGGCGAAGGGCATCTGAAGACCTCACCAAGAGCACAACTGGAGCAGCAAGATGTTCCATAGTGATATTTTTCATAATCATACCTTCATAATGAATAATCAGGTGCAGAAGCTTTGATGGGTTCTCCCTGTGGAGAATCATGAATGAGACTTTTTACTTCAGTTCTGGGATAGTGTCCCATCACATAAACAAGAACACATTAACTTATCGTTACATCCAGCTTTTTCTTTCTTGCAAATACAGAAAATCGCCAGACTCTGTGGTTTGCAGGAGCTTCTAGCACCACATCTTCCAACATCTTATATTTTCCCATGAATGGTCTGTGAATCATGCCAAAAAGCTTGTGGAAGGAAAATAGTTCTGAGCTGGGTTTTTTTCCAGATTGCACTAATCACGGTATCTAGACCCTTTCAAAAATCAACAGGTAAAGTCTGAAGTAGGTGACAGTTTGTCCCCACTTGTAGTGAGCATTGCTATGGAAAGTTAAATGGTTTAGTTTGAATTTTAAAAAAATGCTCAGTGTCTCCATTGGTAGCTATACCACCCATAGTAATATATCCTGATGTAGGGGACATGGATTATGAGGAAATTATCTGTCAGGCACAGCATTAAACAACTGCACTGTATACAGTTTGGGGTACAGAAACTGGGCACAATTATATGAACCTTTCAGGTTCAGAAGAAAATCTTTTTTGAACTGACAGATTATGTGCTTTAATACAACCAACTTGTGGTCTGAAATAGATGAAGGGTAAGGCAACATCAAATAGCAAACAGACTACAAATCAAATGCTAAATGATCTTTTATGATGGACTGTAAATATAATTAATATTGGACATATCAGGTTAAGCTGATATATCCAATTGTAAACTTGCCTAACTCAAATGAATTACAGCAATCAAAAGAAAATATAAAGAGATATATATTTATGCAAAGTATCCAGGGATCCTGAGAAGTTTTCAACTACAAAGACAGCCTTGAAAATGAAGCATAACTACCTTTGAATTCCCAAATAAACTTCATTGCTAAAAACCTTGTTCTGAATCATTCAGCTTCAGGCATGAGAGATGCATGAAGGCTACAGCAGGTTATTATACTGAAATTATCCCATCATATTGTCTTGCTGTCAGAGAAACAAGTTACAGTATGTCTCCTGTTCTTGGAAAATTACAAATGATTTAATATAAGTCTCATGTGTTCCTTGAGTGAAATGCATAAATGCGGAACAAACCTTTAGATGGTGGGCAGCTGGGAAACTGAAATAGGCCTGTTTTATAATGCAGTGTTTGAAGAAACATCCGCATAAATGTAGAAAATTATTTTCTCTACTTCACGTGGGTTAGAGAGATTTATACAACTCAAAATCTAATATCTGATCTGGCTTCCAGGAAGTATTGTGATCCACACTCTGATTTTTCCAATCAATTTCCTGCTATGAGATTACGTAAGACATGAGTCCAAGTGAGTCAAAGTGTCAGTGTTTTCTCACCTTCCTTATGAAGATACAGATCAGTGAAAAGTGAGAGTTCAGCAAAACAATAGAAAATTATTTTTCACAGTTAGTGAGTGTGTTCAGAAGAGGCAAAGACTGAAAGGAGCAGGCAAAATATCAAATGAGATCTAATGTTTGAAAGGAGAAGGGAAACGTGAAACTTTCACAGAGCAGATATTCCCATTGGCTCATTGTTCTTCCTCCCTTCAGTTACAGCTGCATGAGTCTCCATTAGTCAGACATCGTCTGAGACCTATAGCTGAATGTGAAGAGAGCCTGACTCAAGTTAGTAGATCAAGAATGTCAACCCAGTAAATACACAATGGAACCAGATAAACGTCTACTATGTGGCAAAGAGTGAATGGATGTTTCCCCATGGAATTTAATAAACAAACTTGTGGCCTGCTGGTTAAATACTTGTCTTCTACTTGATCTGCCCAAGTATGGTCCACAGTTTAGCTTCTTCCTATGACTGGTTTAGTTGGAAAAATGACAGTTTCTATTGCCTATTACCCAGGATAATAATTGCAAGATTTAAGAACAAATATCTTCATTAAATTTAAAAAAGTGTGCTTGACCAAAAAAACTTGCTTTCCATCTTCATGTATCAAAATAAAAAGTCAGTCTGTTGCTGATTTTTACCTTCAAAGAAACCTTGCCAGCAGAACTGGAATGTGAGCTGCCTATGTAAATATTTTTCCCAATGTGTCCTAAATTTTAGAATAAACATTTTTGTAGATTATTATACATTTTTTATTCAAATAATTTGCCATTTCTTCAGGGAATAAGAAAAATTGTCTTGGCTTGTCTGATTTTCATTGTTTTTAATAGCCTGTGTATATGTTCTGATATGAAAAGTTTCTTATGTATTTCAATACCAAAGGGCAGTTTTCAAATCACTGTACCTAATTAACAATTAAATCTTAATTAGAATTTCACTACTGACAGTTTTTCAGATCATGAACTGCAATGAATAGCATGATCAGCTATTCTAAGATTTCTGATTCTATCTAATTCTAAAGGTTGAGCCACATGAATTAGAGAAACAAAGTATAAAATAGATACTGTAAAATATTTCAAAGCATGCATATTACAGGAAGACTAGAGAAGTTATTAGTCATAAATAACTCGGGTCTAATGGATAAAATACTTTGAAAATTTTTCTAGATTTCTTTTGCATTCACATGAGGATTTAACAGAGTCATGGCACTTGAGATTCCCCAGAGAATATTTATACTTTCTGTACACATGTGACTGCTTGACCAGGGGCTCAATTCTGTTCCAGGAGTGTACTCCTAATAATTACTTTGGTAAAACAATAGTTTATATAAAATCTACAGCACAGTGGGAAATCTCTTCACAGAGCCCTCGGTGCCCGGGTTTCTCTGTTCTACCCCTGTGCGGAGCCGAGCCGAGCCGAGCCGAGCTGTGCCGAGTAGTGCCGTAAAAATTCTGTCCCTGCCCATGGCAGGGAGGTTGGAACTAGATGATCTTAAGGTCCTTTCCAACCCTAACTCTTCTAGGATTCTGCTGAAGAGAACGTGGATGTATCTTTCCTCCCTGAGATTTGGAATGCTTAATGGTGTGAGGGTGTTGAGGCACTGGCACAGGTTGCCCAAAAAAGTGGCAAATGCTCCATCCTTGGTAGTGTTTAAGGCCAGGCTGGACAGAGGCTTGGGTGTCATGGTCTAGCATGCGGTGCCTCGCAGTGGGGTTGGAACTAGGTGATCTTAAAGTGGCCTTTCCAGCCCTAACTATTCTATGATTCTATGTCCTGTAAATAGAAATAGACATCTGGTGTATTCAGGCCTTTGCTTTAGGAAAGCATTCACACCAATAGATGCTTATTTGTATCTTCAGAAGCTATTTGTTCTCAGAAAAACTATTCTGGTAGTTTTCTGAGAATACGTCTCGCAAAATTTTTAGTGTATGCATTTCAGATTACATTAATGTTTGTGCTGTTTCAGTTTTCATTCGAACTAGACCCAGGAAATTTATAACAGATGATTAGAAATAGTATAAATTTCTGGAACTTATTCCAGTTTCTCTCCAGGTTTACTCTAAGCAAGATTTACAGAGTTTTCAATTATTTCTTATTTTAGTACTTAATTGAAAAAATATCAGCAAACACATTTCCAAAAAAATATATCTTAACTGCAGTGTTTAAAAAGCTCTGAATTCTGAATGGAAAAAGTATGTCTTGCTTTCATTAGAAGAAAATCTTTCCAACAAGTCAATGGTTCATTATGTAAAATACACTGTTGTCAATAGGCGTGGGCAGCAGCTTGATGTATTGACTTGTGTCTTGCACTGAGTCCAGGGTATGTGTGCTGCAGAGGTAATTCATTAGGTAGGGAAATACTATTCTGATTGTTACATTTTATTTCTGAAGAGAACTTTTTCAAAAGTTTACTGGAAGAAATGTTTGTAATTTGTGGCAGTGTTAGAGGCTCTAGAGCATCAAGTCCTGCATTCCAACCTAAGCTGGTTTTGAAAATCACTGCCATTAGTCTCTGATTTTACATACATATATCCTACATTTCAGCACCGTGTGTTTCATTAAGAGCTTAACTCTGGAAAGGCGGTGGAAAAAGCTATGCAAATATGACAGGGACGCGTAACCAAATGTAATTTCTGTTAGCTTGTGTTTCACATAGAAAAAATACATTTTTCAGATAATGCCTTAACATGTAAAAAATCCCAAATAATTCTGCAGGTGCTTATGTAGGTAATATTGTAAACCTTTTTAAAGTGTTATATAAGGGGATAAAAAAGCTACTTGTGATTCTGGTCTTAATATATGTTAAATTCACAGCACAACTAAGACCATAGTTTCGGCTTTCCAAGCACTTACAATAACACGCATTTAAAATCTCATATTAACAGTAAAAGTTAAACAAGAATGTCATGGCAAATACTTGCTGGCTTCCTTACAAAATCCTTCACTCTGTGTTTGTTCCACTGCTGTGGTCAACATAAATGGAGGCAGTTTTGCCATTAGCACCTGGAATTCTTTCTCTCCTCTTTTGCAGTAGACCCACGGATTTTGATACTAAAAAAATGGCAAAGTGTACACATCTTTATTGAGCTCAGTCTTGGAGGAAGTGGTAACTTTAAAAGTTCATAAAAATGAATGTTCATAATAAACATAGATGTTATCGTAACTTGATCTCTAAATTGTTGACTAATTTGGTCATCTGGTTAGATCAAGATTTTAAAGTAAAAATGTTTCTAGAGACTCCACCTCTTAAAAATGACATTAACTATATCTTGGCCTAAGTTTTATGTTGACTATGTATTTTTCTTCCATTCTTATTTTGACAAAATTCAATGTATGTGATGCAGAGCAATTATCCAAGTTCTCCTGGAACTTCAAACTTTCATCGAGAGAGAAAAAAGTTTTTCTTAGAATCCTAGAATCATAGAATAGTTAGGGTTGGAAAGGACCTTAAGACCATCTAGTTCCAACCCCCCTGCCGTGGGCAGGGACACCTCACACTAAATTATGACACCCAAGGCTCTGTTCAATCTGGCCTTGAACACCGCCAGGGGTGCAGCATTCACAACTTCCCTGGGCAACCCATTCCAGTGCCTCATCACCCTTCCAGTAAAGAACTTCTTCCTTATATCCAGTCTAAACTTCCCCTGTTTAAGTTTGAACCCATTATCACTTGTCCTGTCATTACAGTCCCTAATGAACAGTCCATCCCCGGCATCTCTATGGGCCCCCTTCAAATACTGGAAGGCTGCTATGAGGTCTGCACGCAGCCTTCTCTTCTCCAGGCTGAATAGCCCCAACTTTCTCAGCCTGTCTTCATACGGGAGGTGCTCCAGTCCCCTGATCATCCTCGTGGCCCTCCTCTGGACTTCTTCCAACAGTCTTCAAATAAGACTTTGTAATCTTTTGATGCAATCATGAGAGGCACATGGGGAGCAGTAAACACATTCATAAGAAAGAAGACTTCTCCACCAGTTCTTGTGTCGCTCGTGCGTGCTGTTGCTAGTACAACAAACCCCCAATGTCTAAGTTCAGCTCTGAGGAAACTGTGTGGTAAATACTGTGGAAGACTGCTTTATAATTTTCTCCAGTATGGCCTAGTGCAACTTATTAATTGTGGACCATTATACAGATACTGCAACCACTCTTTGCAAGTTTTCCACAGGATCCTAAATGATGCAAGACAGGGCAATCACTTTGGTGGGTGAAATTCCAGCTTCATCAAAACCAATGAGGGTGAGAGATTCTCTCCTTACCTCTTTTCTGAAAGATTGTCAGACACTGAAATTAGTTACGGTGACACCACCATTTTCTCCTCCAGAGTTCAGTTCAAGTGAGAAGGAAGTGCTCCAGTTGTTGCCATTTTTTTTTGGTGAAATTTGTCTAGGTCTGTATACCAGAAGGTGTTCTGCACAACAGAGAAAAAACAACCGGTTTTTTTTCAGAGAAGTGAAAGCAGAGTCTAATCCTTCTCAGGGGTGCACAGTACAGACGAGGTGATGCTCGCAACTTGCAACAAGGGAAACTGCAGCTGGAAATAAGGAAAAAAATATAACTATGAGTATGGGCAAATGCTGGAAAGATGCCCAGAGTGATGTTTGCATCCTCAGAGATTTCTAAACTTTCAGAACCAGAGGGACAAGTGGCTGGAGTCAACTTGGATGCTGGCCCTGCTTTGGGCAGGGAGTGACGCCAGCATGCATTTTCTGAGATTCTGTGATTCTTGTGTTATCACAAGCACTATGTGCTACCTCAGAAGCCACAGCAGACTCCTTCACTGGTTTCACTTTACCATCTAGATCCATCCAAAATACCAGAATAATTTCTTATTCCTAAATAAACTTTTCTTGTCACCAGGTATTTCCTGCTAAGTACATACATACTGGCAGAGGTTCTTTTGCAAGCAGATGTGGCCTCCTATTCTACTCCTGTTCCCTAGCTCACTGCTGACAGTGAGCAGGCAGCTGCCACTTCTGTCTCTCTAGGATTTACCCCAGCATGCTGAGCAAAGCCCTATGTAGATGAGGCAATCTATTATCTTTATTTCCTGTGATTATATTAGTGATGCTGGTAGGTGGATGGGTGTTCCCAGTTTCCCTTCTTCAGTACTGTCAATTGGCTCAAGTATTTAACACACAAGAACTGGGCTTCACAGTCGTACCTTCAGAAAGTTCCGATGTATTCTCAGAAGATTGATAAAGTATTAGAATATTAATAAAGTATTATTAAAATCTCTTATTAAATAATGTGGATAACTTATTAAATAATGTGGATTCATTATATTTAGACACTGAATGAAGCTGATCTCTGCCAGAATTTTTGTCCAGGAGTGAACTCTGAACAAGAAATCAAGATGAATTAAAAATTTGCCGTCAGTGGAAGAACTGAGCAGTTAAAGGTCTCATCAATATTGGAATTGAAATGCACAAAACTGGAGAAAGTTTAAATATCTTCTTGATCTTTACTTTTTAAAAAGACATTTTAAAAAAGGAAGATAGAAATATGTTATCTTAGTTTCTAGCAGTAATTTCAGTGGTATATTTGAAGAATATTTTAATCAGTTTTAGTTTTTCCCAAAAAATTTAACTATGAAACTATTACAGAACTTGGCCACACTAAAATAAATAATTTTTCTTTTTTCTATTTTTTTTTTCAAAAAAAGGAAGGAAGAGAAAAGCTTTTAATTGATTAACAGATGAAGAGTTGGCCTTAATATTTTAGCTACCTGTGTTCCCCAGATCCCTAGGAGTAAGTTCATTACTGGGATCTCATACCTCCAGAAGTGAACTCTGGGAACAATAGAAAAAAAACCAATAAACCATAACCAAACAAAAAAAATCCCAAAAAAACAACCCGTCCCCCCCCCAAAAAAAAAACAAAACAACTCACAATGAAAACCAAGCTGTTGAGCAAAGGCAACCACACACTTCAGAAAAATATTCTGTAGTGGAAGACTTTGCTTTGACTTGGAGGTTGAATCAAGTGATCTCCAGAGGTCTCAGTCTAAATTGTGCTGTGACTCTGTTATTCATACAGAACACTCAAAGTTTAAAGCCCATGACAATCCACTCAGAGCAGTCCATGCCCTGCCAAACACTGGAAATCACATTAACTGATGGTTTATACCAGACCCATCTGTGATTGCATAGCTTTGACAAAGGATAACAGCAGTATCAAAAGCCAGAGGCACTCTTCGTAAGACCAATGGAGAAGCCTCTAGCAGAAGATTAATGAGACTACATTTTATCACTATAAAAGAAATGAGATAGTTACTAAGTTGGGCTGACTGCACTGGTGTCAAAATCAGCAAAAGCAACACGGAAGGAAGGAAGGAAGAAGAACATGAGTAGGACTCAGATCTGTAAGGTTATCCGTATTGAGGGAATATGAGATTTCCTGTATTGATAAATAAATTGGAAAAACAATATTTAGAAAGAAGGCTGATACCTATAATAAAATTGAATTTTACTGAAAATAAAATAGTTATTTTTCAAAACATGATGAAGGTTCTGGAAGGTGTCTTTTGGAAAAACAAAAGCCCCATACCTCTCACTTGAATATTATTTCACATTCAGGCCATACAAAGGCAAAGGAAACAATATTTGCATAGTTAAAAGATGGAAGAGTCATTACACCTGGAAGGAAAAGTGTAGACAAGGAACACCAGAGGCTACGAACAGCCTCTGTGAAAGCCATTGTTGAACTTTAAGCTGGGAAACATTAGAGGTACCTTATAGCATAGCTGAGGCTACCTGCAGTATGCCTATATCAACAGGCAATGAACAGATAGATGTATTCTCAAAAATGGTGAGCTAGGTATGCACTAGCGCACTGCAGCAGTGACTGACTTATTTCATGGGACCAGACTACTTTGCAGGCAATTTCCCTCACAGGGAGCATGGATAATGCTAGTGTCACATCCTCAGCACTGACAAGCATACCCATTCCTGTTGGTATGCACTACTCAATAAAGCAGACATCATCAGTGTTTCTGAAAAGGGCCCTAGCACAGCTGCTATTCACCTGTAGAGCACTTGCTTATAAGTTATGAACACTAATGAAAATAGATGTCAGTGCTCGAATACAGAAGGAGTCTTTGTGTTCACTTCTAGCAGACTTTTTTTTGGTCATGAACCTACCAGTGCTACTGAAAAAAGGAGCAGAAAAAATATCTGCTGATCAGGAATGCAGAGATTAGATTTTCATTTAGAAAGAGTGTGAATCCTAGGAAGACTATACAGATAGATTTTATATATATATTTAAAAAGAGGGAAAATGTTTTTTACCCAAATACAGGTTATAATTTCCAGAGTTACTGCTGCTGAGACGTAGAGAAAATAAGTAAGGCTATTAGCTCAGAGTGCTAGGGAAGCATGTTTTAAACTCCACTTATAGGCTTTTTATTGTAGAAGTCATAAGGATGTCTCTTGATGTGCTAACAATAGTGAAGGCACAGAAACACACACACACAAATGTTTATGTTCAAATGTCTAGCACAAAAGCTGGAGACATTTGACAGTGGTAGCAAAAGATAAGCTCTTCAAGCTTGCTGTATACAGCAGAAAATACAGGCCAAGCAGACACATTGAAAACACTGGAGTAACTTGCTCCCCTCTTCTGCCATACCTTCAGCAATCTATGTCTGCTATGTTTTTTTTTTCTTAGTTATTCTGTATAAACATATTACCAATGTTATTCTAAATAACATCCATGCCAGAACCATTTTCACTTGACATAGTAGCATAGTTCAATAGGCTGCAAATAAATGAACATAAATTTAATTTTGTGTGAAATACATATTTATATATATAATCACCGTTACCTTCACTGAGTGTAGATGAGCAAATAGTGATTATGTTCCCAGCTTAGCTACTCCAGTTTAGTAAAACAGCTATGTGGACTCAAGCCAGGGAGTTATACTCAAACACCGAGACTTTGCACACAGATGATGCCCTTGCAAATGTGTGTAACTGTGCTCTTTGGCAGATCTGGCCCCGTGTCACTAATATTTCCAGAATCTAATATTCTCTTATATTTTGTAATGTTCAATGTTAATTTTAACTTGATTTTAAAGTATATATTTACTTCTTTGATTGTTAAGCAGTACATTAAACTTTCAATAAATGTCACTAATTCCTATAGAAATATAAATTACTACAATGTTTTAACCCAATCTGTACTGCACTTATGTGGAAGGTTACTTGCCAGTGTTTTCAAGTCAGGCAGGGTGAGGAGGAAGAGCCTTTACATCTTCCAAGTTTATATCTAGGTCCCAGATGGAAATGATTTTACAACAAAAGAATGAAATCTGGTAGGATATTCTAGAGATCTCGTAAGTTCAGCAGCGCGTCAGTGGTACTGAGGCCAATTTTCCAGAAGACTGATTTGAATTGCAGAAAAGAGGAGGAGAGGAAAGCCAAGTTGTACTGTAAGTTAACCCATAGTGTGCTGCAGTCTTTCATTAAATGGGAATTTTATGTAACACAACACACATGATTAACTCACATTACATATTTGGCTCAGTTGTTAATATTGACTGATAATATATGTGCCTGTGGTTTTTAAATGGGAAAACCTTCAGCACTTTAAGGGAGGCAAGTGAATGATGTGAATTTCTGTTACTGATTACAGTACTTACAATACTTTAAAGGATCTGTATTTATAATCCTAACATTTATTTTTGAC
The DNA here is from genome assembly GCA_009867235.2 of Psittacus erithacus. Classification (NCBI taxonomy): domain Eukaryota; kingdom Metazoa; phylum Chordata; class Aves; order Psittaciformes; family Psittacidae; genus Psittacus; species Psittacus erithacus. The sequence goes on along the minus strand of WYDI02024517.1, from coordinate 58,677 downwards.
ATCAGAAGCTTCAATCTGCAACTGTTAAAAGCTTCATACATTTTGTTGCAAACAGCTACCATTGAAACAAATAAAAGATACCCATATCAGCCCACCTCTCTTTCAAAATAGATTGTTAGACTAATCAGTGAGAGAAAACAAAAGGCCTTTTAAAGCCTGCCAACAAAGATGGAATGAATTACTTCTGAGAAGCAAGACTGCAGAGCTGGTAGCTTGCTAAGTAATCATTCTTGGAGACTATTCACCTTTCAGAGTCCTTAAAAAAAAATTCATAGCAAAATTAACGTCCAATTTAACATCTGTTTTGTAGCAGAGGAAAGATAGACTTGTGGATTAAACCTGAAGACTTCTGGACTCAGATTTCCCAGGAATATTTAGCCACTTCACTTAATATCCCTCTTCTTCATTCTTCATAAGTAAAATGAGGGATAAAAATATTTCTTGGGGCTGCCTTTACCACTTGTAGTGAAAGCTTTTTTGGTGGAGGTTGTGTTTTACATGGGGACATACAGCTCTTATGACCAAGTGGTTCTGATCTCAGGTCCTTTGGGCCCTATTGTACAACAAATGAAGAGAAGTAATCAGAGAACAGGCTGATGTATCACATACTTAGGGAGTCATATCATAGACAGTAGAGTAGACAGAAAAAAGGTCAGTAAAATAAGATATGATTAATGACTTGGATTTTTTTCCATGAAACTACTGGAAGTTTCATGAGTTTTTGTGACTGTTGTTGGGAAAAAAACTCATGACAGACAATTATCCTCCCCAAGGGCTTACTGAACTTAGATGAAATTATCAAAACTAAAGCAAGTAACTATAATTTGTTAGGTCTGACAAGAGCGTCCATCTCAGAAATCTTGTTAACTTTGCAAAAACTCAAACCTAGGTAACTTCTAGATACAAAGCCCAAAAACTTGGTATTAATGCCAAATATAAGCGATTGGAACTTGAAATAATTTTTAAACGATTGTCTTCTCCTAAAGCAAGGGGATTTTCCCATAATGCCTATAGCATCAAGCCTCTCATTCTTAAAACCAGTTACATTGGTTTAAATAGTGGTTTTAAAATATGAAAACTAAAACCATTACTAAGTGAATGAAGGGATTTATCAATCAGCTTGAGACTGTTCAGGATAAAAACTAAAATAAATATCCAAAAGGTCTTAAACATGAAAATATAAAAAATTGGTTGGTTTTGAATCTTTCTACCGTAAAAAAAAAGTAGTTTTATTTCTTTTAATAGAAATTGCTTGGCTTTTTTATACCAATAAGTAATTCTAACTTTCTACAAGCGTGTTCTCCTGAAGGCTGAAATTCTTGGTGAGTTGAAATGGTGTTTGGTTACCTACCGTGCTTTGTAAATTTAGATTTCTTCAATCAACCTGCCAATCAATTTTTAACATCATAAATAAATTGACTGAACAAAAATGAAGTAAAAAAGGAACACTGAACAGAGAATTTTGTTAAAGGTATTCTTATCTCTCATTCCCTTCCGTATTCCTAGCACTGCATGCAGAAGTGAGCAGTGAAATAAAATGAGGGAAAAGGGGCACAAAGACACCCACAAAATGGAGAAGACACAGCAAGCTAAGTGAATGACCATCTTGTCTTAGGAATTTTCATGTTCGTGCAGTTCTTCAGAGCTGGTTCAAGCAGAAAACAGTTAAATGGAGCATAACCAGAAATGAACAAATCAGTTGTTGTGTACTTATTACTGCTCAGGTCAACATAAACTTTCCATATTTTGATGCATTTTTAATCTCACTTTTTGAAGCGAAAATAATTTTACTTTCCTGACACAAATCTCACCCTCCTGAATGAGACTTAAATTCTTTTTTAAATGGAAAGGTTACAAATTTTAGAGAAGCCAAATAAAGCTGTAAGTAGAACTAAGTAGATATAAAAACACAAAAAATTTTCTGATTGTTTAAATTATATTGTTTGAACCTTGATTGCCAATATATGTGTCAGCATATATGCTATAACCAGCAGTGTAATGCAGGCCTGTTTGTAAATAATTTTAGATGCATAGTCACGAAAACAGAATTTTGAATTTGTGATGAGGAGTGTTTGTCATAAATAGCTTTTAAATAAGAGTTGGGACCATGTGACTTATAGAGGTTTCTTCCAACATAAACTATACTATGATACTATTAAAATCAGTTTTTATGCATTATTTGTATCTACTCAGTATGGAGATTCATTTCTTGTGATTTATTTTAAATCAAAAGGATTTCTCAAAACTTTGAGCTACTCAAAATCAAACCACGATCAAAGAATTATCCAAAATAAATTTTCCAGTGACTTACTCAAGCAATGAAAGTATTTGTGGAAAACTGTAAGAAATCACAATCGGGACAGACAAAAACCCAAACCGAAATAGATAAATCACCAGAAAAAAGCTTGTATGACTTAGTTTTTGAAGAAATGGAGAAATCCTAACACCCCAGATCCCAATTTTTTTGTTTTTCTTAGAAAGTTTCTACAATTCTGTAAAATGCCAAATTATTTAGCTTCATTATTTACACATTTTGATGATTTGTGGAAAATGATGTTAAAAATAATAAACTTTGTTGGAAAAGGTTCATATTCGGAGGCTTTTAAACAGTTTGACTAGTGTTTAATAATTCAAGTTGTCTCACTTCTTAAGTAGGTAAAATTGTTCTCTTTAGTACTTGTTTGCAATATGAAGGCAAGCTCTAACAGTAGGTTTATTTGTCCAGATTTTTCCCTTGTACTTTGTGTGCTTCATCACAGTGTGTTACAAAGTCGATTGTGCACAGGAAAAGATTGGCATTAGATGGCAATGAGCAGAAGCCTACATAATATTTTGTTCAAGATGTTTGAAATGCCATTAGGTTCTTTGTCTCTTCTTTTTGTTAACTACAAAGAAAAATAAAAGTGAGAGTAGAAAAGAGCCTGAGATACATAGTGGCCACAATATGTGTTTAAAGAAGACTTTGATGCATATATTTAAAACTGTTGGCTGAAACATGCCATTATAGCAATGTTCCATTATAGCAATGAAGTACCAGTGAATGAAATTTGAAGCAGAATCCAGATTTCCTTATCTACAAGGTACTCTATAATTCTGTTCAACTAAAAATTGATTATTGTTAGCCTCATTTCCACATATTAGCCTCTTAATTACCCTCACAATTAGCCACATTTCCACATAAGGACACTCTGGTTTCTAATCCCTATTTCGTTAGTGTTCACTCGTATTTTAAAATTATCAAATATTCCCTTCAGGTATAAACATGCTTGCTTTCTTGCTTTCTTGTTTTCTTGCTTTCTTGCTTGTTTTCTTGCTTGCTCTCTGCCTGCCTGCATGCCTCTCTGCCTCACTGCCTGCCTCGCTGCCTCATTGCCTCACGGCCTCATTCGTTTCCTTCCCTTCCTTCTGTTCCTTCCCTTTGAGAAATGTTAGATCACAGACATATCTCACTTCAAAATTCTCTTTTTTAGCCCAAAATAAAACACAGTAATTGAGATTAATTCCAATTTTACTTTTTTTTTTACAGATCAGACTACCACAGCACCGTATAATGCATGCTAAAGAAAGTCGTTGAGTGCAGCCTTCCTAACACACTATTATCTATGACACTGACCATATATTAAGAATGGTATACATTAAGCATAATCACACCTTTCAGGTGTATTTCCTTTCAAATATAAAGAGGCAGTCACACCACATCAGACTTACAAGAGCTTGTTTCCCAAGCCATAAATCGATAAAACTTTAAAACAGTTGTGGAAACTTTACTCTTCTGTTCAATATCAGTTTTAGCTAAGTAAAACTCCAGTAATTTGAATTGTATTAATCTAAATACCTAGTGTGAAAATGAAACACTTTTTTGGCACATGTACTATCCTTCTTTCTCAGAAAAGTGTTTTATTGCTGCTCTTCACAGAATTTGTATATTATTTATACTGCAGTAGTCCCTGGAGGTTTAGTAATGGATGGGGAACTGGTTCCATCCAGCAGAGCAGGACAATGGGACCACTGCCCTATGGAGCATCAGAGCAATGAACCTTGTCCCCCAAAACTATAAGTAATAGCAGATATACTATTATATGCTTTCCTGAGGGGCAAGAATGAATGAACATGAACAAAGCACTCAAACCAATGACAGATCCACAAGAAGAAGCCAAGGCAACATTTTCAAAATAATGGTGTATATTCTGCTGAGGAAGAGACCAAAAGATTGTTGAGATGTGTCCTGTGTGGCTTTCTATACTAAAAGTTCTCTACAATATAATCTTCAGCTTCTGTCACCAAAAAGAAATCTTACAGTAGATAAGAAAGCATAAGGGCTGTTGAGGTATTTGTAGATCATCTGAATCAATTTTGCTGAGGAATTTCTCATGGACTTTCAAGAGGAAAGGACTTTCTCATTCAATTTAACAGATGATAAAATGGGAAAGAGCTTTTCTGTAGGGCACAGAGAGACATACATATTAAATCAAGGGGAGATCTTTAGCAGTTGACAAACTTCTGTGTAGCCATGGTTGCCAAATATTACAATTATTTTTGCAAGAAGAAAAAATTTCAAATTTTAATGTTCAGAGAGGTAAAAAAGGAGAAGGATCGTGGGGTCAATTTAAAAGAAGCATAAACATACTGCAGTGTGCACGTGAGCTACAAAATCCTAGAGTCATAGAATATCTGGAATTGACAGGAACTTGTAAGAATCATTGGATCCATCTCCCAGCTCCTCACACAACTGCCTAACAGTACACCATTTGACTAAGAGCGTCCTCCAGATACTGCTTGAACTCTGACAGGTTTACTGCTGTCATCACTTCCCAGGGGAGTCTATTCCAGTGACAAACCACCCTGTCAGTGAAGAACCATTTTCTAATGTCCAATCTGAACTTCTCCTGATGCAGCTTCACTCCATCTCCTTGCGTTCGGTTGCTGGTCACCAAAGAGAAGAGAATATATTATTACTTCAGAATGAGAATGCAGAAGATTGCCTGCCCAGCATGTTTCCTAGATGACATGCAGAACCAGGTAAACTAGTTGAATTTTTACAGAATCATAGCACATGTATCTACTTAGGCATTCCAGTTTTTATTATTTAGATGACCTGCAGTGGTCTTTACTATGACACGTGGACTAACCCTCTTGCTCACACTATTTTTTTGTAGTCAAATCCTCTTTCCAATTTAATCTTTAATTTCTGGATTCCTTAATGTCTGTTCAAATAACAGTTAATAAAACTGAATAATAAAACCATTATTTTTGCTGTTAATCCACCTTTGCTTTTCTGTCACTGTAAGCAAACATGTTATGTTAGATGTTAAAAATAATTATACCTTGTCAGCTCTACTAGGATTACTATCACCACAGTGGTTTTAATTGTTGAAAGGATTTGTCTTTCTCATCCAAGTGCAGCTATTAAGTATATGATAAATATGAGTCTGTTTCTCCTTTCAAGACCTGCAAAAGGGAAACAAAGGGCCTTCTATTCCTCCATTCTACAGATCATTCTTTTAAATGTACAAATCTCTCACTTGTTTCCATTGTAATTCTTTGCAAATGAATAGAGAATTTACCTAATTACATGAGGTCACTAGTTACTAAAGCAAACTAGAAAATGGACTTTAAGATATAAACAGTTTCAAGTGAATAAAAATGGTTTCTGCTTTAAAATATATGGTTGGTTTTCTGGTACTTTTTCTTTTTATGTTTTTATCTGAAAGTTAAATGAAGAAAATACTCTTCTGAATACTTAAAAATCAACTTAAAAGTTTATCAATAAATCTGGTAATTCCAATTCTGAGATTTAATAACTCTCTTTCCTGTATGGGCTAAAATCCCTGCCTTAATTGCATCTCCTATGATATACCATCGTTTTAATCTGTTTTAATGCCAGGTTGGACAGAGCCTTGGGTGGTATGGTCTAGTGTGAAGTGCTTCTGCCTATGGCAGGAGAGTTGAAACTTGATGATCTTAAGATCCTTTCCAACCTTAAGTATTCTATGATTACTAAACTGCTCAAGTGTGTAATGGGAGTTCCAAATCTACAGCATATCCATGGTGATATATAGAACTTTATTAGGAATTTAATCAGCCTCATTGATTTTGCAAGTAGTTACAGACCTTTATGAGATATTTGACGTAGATTTTTTATCTCTAAAACACACATACTCTATTCCCAAGCAGTTGTCTGAATTTACCCAGGTGTAGTAGCCTCTATGTATCAGAATGCTTGCATTACAGAGGTAGACTTGTGCATTTCTGAAATGTCCCCAGGATATTTTCATAACACAAGGATTGGGAAAGTGTAAAAAAGGAAACCCATACTTAGAAGGATGTATTTTCAGTCATTTTTACAACAAATTCTAAATTTATTCTTCAGCAATCTTCTTCAACCCAAGGACTATCTTCCTGTTTGACTGAATGCTCTGCTTAAACACTTCCAACAGTGAAATGCCGTATTTTAAATATGGTTTGTAATAAGCAATCCCAGAATTTAGAGGTCATGAATATTCACATGCCTTTCTCACCATTTTGAGCTCCCTTGAAACAAGTCTTATTTCTCAAAGCTGCATCTACTGCCTTGATTGACCTTGTCTGACCAGATTTTTCTCTTTTCTCTCTTTCTAGTACTGATCAATGCATAACCTCTGTTTCAATTGTCTATAGATATCTTAAGAACACACAGATGCAATGTAAGCAGTAAGAGAGGAAATACATGTTTAATCCTGTATTCAATCCCTTGCTGGAACGTTATGAAGAAAATCAATATTAAGCAAGATCCTCACCTAGAGTAGATTTGTGTAGCTCTTTGAAAGTGAATTTGCTACTAAAAAATATTCCCACTGAGAGTCTGGTACAATGTGTTTTATACAAAGGAGAAACATGGATTCTTCCAGATTGATATGCTGTAACGTAATTTTATAATGAATTTTTTATCAATAACATGTTTCAGTTTTTATCCTAAATAGTATTTTATATGCTTGCCTTCATAAATGGGTTGAGGCAATCTCATCAGAGCCCCTCTCATTCTAGAAAAAATCCTGCAGTGTAATCCTCCTGTCAGAGGTATGCGAGATGAATAGAAGATAATGAAAACATGAGAGGCAGCCTCAACTCAGAGGCTAGTTAAGCTTGCTTCTTTTCTGATCTTCTCAAGTGTGTTTGGTCTTTTCCTCTTGTCTTTGGGATGATTCTCTCACTTCCAGCTCTCCATTCAAGTTGGTTTAGGTTATTCCCAGAAGGGAACAGCAGTCGCATCGAGTATTTTTTTGATGTTGGTATTCAGTCTCTCGTAGTGTAGTGGAGAGGGACAGCCCTCTCAAGTGGAATAAGATGAAACTGTTGCCCTCTCAAGTGAAAAATCAAGTGCACAGATCAAAATGTTCTATCAATACAGGTATTTATGGATTTTTTTTGTTACAATTTCAGTATTTCCCCAACCACTATTTACATTATATCCACAAAATTTGTACTTCAAGCACTATACCAGATGGACAAGATAATGAGAAAATAACAGTTTATTGCATGCTATCTTCTATTTGGATATGACAGTGTGTCCCATTATCTTCTAAAAAGCTTTCTTTTGGTCATCATTTATAAGAGAACATTAATGATGCAATTCAGGATAAGTTTGTAGTTCTTTCCTGATTTGGTATTCTCTATTGCTGAATATTCTGTGTGTGAAATTTCAATGCAAATGACCTACTGAAGAGTGTTCCTATACATCTAACAACATGAATTTCTTCGTTGTAATTTCACACACATTTATATTGCTGTAAACATGCGGTGCTTGTATATACTTGTATCACAAAAATGTGCAATAGAATGGCCTTTTTGGAATGAACTCAATTGCTACAACCTCATGACTTGTAGACCGAAGCACAAATTTAACTTAATTAATAGGCACCTGGATGTTTGACACCTTGGATGAAAGGAAACTTGGATAAGCTGAAACTTGAACATGTTTAATTACGCCATGATCTATCAGTTCTGTCTGCCTTTTCACACCTGGCCCATGTCAAAAACATTCCAGATAGTAGTGCTTTACTCCACATGTCGTTTAACTGCTTTATGTGTTTCTGATTCACTTTGTCACAAACTGCAGCATGAACACAGACCTGAAAGTGTATTGAATTTTATGATGCAATTTGAAAGTGAAAGATTTTAAGTTGTGTATTGCAATGTATTTTCGGACCAGAGTGATGCAAACCATGATCCTGAACAGGATGAATTACAATACTGTACTATGACCTAAATTTTGAAAGGGGATTTCATCTTATGATAAACACATTTCTGCCATTAAAAATAAAATAAAAACAGATTGACAATGTGATGGCATTTTATTAGGAAAATGTGAAAACAACAGTTTTATGATGCTCAGTTTGTGGGCTAGTACATTCCTAAGTGTTATTACAACTCAGCAGAGTACGCATTCTTATTTTGTAGGCCAATATTATTAAAAACACAACTGAGAACACTTTTCAAAAGCTGCCAGTATCCTTGCAACAGTCTTTCATCAATAGGTGATCTGGTAGTAATCTGTTTTCTGTAACTACCAGTTCGTTTGTATTAGGGTTTCACCTCCCAGCAGGCTCAGCTCCTCAACAAATGCCAAAGCAGCTACGTCAGTCCAAGATCAAGGATCTACAGTGTTTCAGCAGCTGCAGTTTTGGCCAGGCAGCTGCGTGGCCCCGTGGCCCTTCCCAAGCACTGGGCTGCAAGGCAGCACTGTTGGCGGCCGGTGCTGACTTCTGCTCAGCTGATAATTCCTAAATCAAAGCACTGTACCTGAGTCTGGGCCAAAGCTCACCACATAAGGCTGTTTTGCAAATGGAGTCATCTGGATGTTTAAACACACCCTGGGGTCTCGATTTAGCATATCCAAGAAAGGTAGCTTCGTTCTGCCACTCTGACTTTGCTTAACAGGAATGGGCTTGGTTCGAATGCTGATGGCTTTGGAAAGGCATAGCTCTAAATTTTGAGAACTTAACCAACAGTTTCCAATGGAGGAATAAGTCACAATCTGCACTTTATACAACAAATAAAAGTGATTTGTGACAGCACTTGCATGATAGTTTTGACTAACTATGCCCATTTGCTACATTTTATAGTTCCTTGGGTAGCTATACAGCTTATCACAGAATCATAAAATAGTTAGGGCTGGAAAGGATCTTAAGATCATCACTTCCCCTGTTTAAGTTTGAACCCGTTACCCCTTGTCCTGTCACTACAGCCCCTAATGAAGAGTCCATCCCCAGCA
>WYDI02024517.1:37587-49327 GCA_009867235.2 Psittacus erithacus | reverse complement strand
CAAGCACCTTGTTGTTTTTCATGTGCCTTAGCATGCCTTCCAGGAGAATCTGCTCCAAGATTTTGCTAGGCACAGAGTTGAGACTGACTGCTCTGTAGTTCCCAAATGTTTAGTAGTTGCAACACGTTTAGTTCCCAATATGTTTAGTTGCATGGTATCAAAGTGCTTGAAATTTAACAAAACTAGCATTGAGCATCTCAGGGGATAACATTTTCTTCCATATCTGTTGCTGCACAACTACTGGGTGAAAGAAACGTTAGTATTTATTTACCAGAATTTAGATTTCTTATTCCTACTAATTACACTTTGTCAGTATAAGGTGCAATTGTACTACTCCTGCTCATTTAAGCACACTCCTGATTTTTAATGCCAAGACACTGGCTTTATCAGTATACATTAAATTGACATGCTTTGGATTTGTTGCCTGTAGCCTTGGCTTGAAAGTAGAAGTTGAGCTTCTGTCAGCTCCATCTCTTTTCCATTAGAGTGAATAGAGTGACATGAAATAATTACTGAAGATGAGAATTGGCCCAAAACTCATAAACACTCCAATCACTTCATCCAGCTGAATAGTATTTCTATGTAACAGTTTTGGTTTTGGCTGAATGGAGATGACTGTAAGAAGTGTCTTCCTGGCAAAATCTGAATCAAAGGCCAAAGTCTAATGACTTCATGTTTGTAGAAGTGGCTCCAGGTAAATTTATACTTAAAAGCATCAGTGTAATTACTGCAGTTACAGACTTTTCTAAGGAAAAGAGAAATACAAAGGTAGAGTAGAATAATTAGTGGAAATGGCACCTTTAGTCTGAGGAAAACATCTTTTTCAAAGTACCCAGATGAAGGTTTACCCAGAAATTGCTTCTGTGGGTTTTGAGGCTCCTAGAAAGTGGTTAGATGACCGAGAGATGCAGTGTAGGCTCTACTTTAGTCCTGAAATGAGTCACTCCCCAGTTTTGATACAAGCTGAAGGAAAGGGTCTGCATTTTTCTCCAGTAAAGCTTGTTCCTGTGTATTGACTGAAAACATTTTTGCAGAGTCCCATGACTAGGTGACGATGCAATCCACACTGGAGAAAGCACCCCTTCAGGAGCTCTACATAGGGCACCTCCACACAATTTGAAGAGCCACTGCTCCCCAGTTCACTTTAGGATGAGGCCACATCATAGTAAATGTTTTTTTGAATTTAAAGACAGCCCTCCCCTGAAAAAGGACTGTTCAGGTCATATTTCACTGGCCTTAAAAAGGAAGTTTGTCTCATACCATTTTCTTTATAAACTAGAACTATAGATAAGGGAGTTATTCTGCAAAATACAAGCCTCCCTGTGCCCTACTGGTTCTGTCAGCATGGAGAATGCTCTTCTAGGCTTTAAAACAAATATTGCCTTCACCACTAGGATTAGGATTAAACTATCCAAACCTTTTTGTGGAACAATGATCCCCTCTTTATGAAAGTTACCACAGAGACACAGGATCGCATAGCCACTGAATCTGGATCTGCTTTACACCATGTCTCCTAGAATGCCTCGTTGGCTGTATAAAATGTTGGTTACTGCAGCTCTATGGCCTGTTGCAATATAGGCATAAATGCTTCGTATTATCGTACAAAATCAGTACAGGCTTTGTTTTTGTTTTTTGTATAAAATATATGTATGATAAGAAGAGAGGCAGGCATTATTCTGCAGGGAACCTGCCAACTGAATCTATATGCGCTTTTTTCTCTTTAGTGCTTCTAAGAAAAACAGATCAATTAATAGGAAGAGGCGACAGGGGAAAATCTAGGGTTTCACTTTGGGAAATAAGGCTCATCTCACCTAGCTTCAGCTATCTTGAAGAAAAGCAACCCGGACATTCACACAGGGCTACCCCTCCTCTCTTGAGAGGTGAATTGAATTACTGTCAGGAGCTGCCTGCCTCTGTCCTCTCCAGACAATACTAAATCAACTCTTGTAGACTAAAAGGCAAGCCTTAAGATGGCTGAAGTTAAGATGCAATTAATATGACCAAAGTATTGAAGTCCACTTCTGGCATGAGAGAAAACAATGTAAATTCAAGTGAATAAATACAGGATCTATTTTCTTTATAATGCAGGATACAGTTTCAAGCAGGTTTTTATAACCACTTTTTCTAATCTGAGATTTAAATGATGATTTCTTACTTCCTTGCTTGCCTAATATATTTTGCTCTCATTTGCAAACTGAAAAATCTCATGCTTGGTCCTAATATTTGGTAGACATGAAGGCATTATTAAGGATATGAATAGACACCAGAAAACCAGCCTTCAGGCTACACGGGAAATGAAACTGCAGGGCTGAGGGAATAGTGCCTGGCAATTGAAACAAGGTAAAAAGAGAAAAGCAATCTTAAAGGTGCCTGATGATAAATACATTTGTGACTCTGTTAAGTGATCATATTCACTTTTGAGTCAGATTTGTGCAAGTACAAATCTAGGAAAAATGCTAAACAAAATTATTTTAGTTTGAGGAACCATTTCTCATGCAGAATACTAAAAACTTAAAGTACCCCTCCCTGGCTTCCTATTTTCTATTTCTCTGACAGAAAGCATTACAAGTAGTGATGTTTCTGTAGCTACAGTAACTGAGTAATATTAGTTGGCATGAGACTGCTTTCTGCTTCTCTGAAGAAAAGTTGCATGCATGAAGACTTGTCTCTGTTCAAGTGTTTCAGCTGATCTAATGCAAACTATGGCCTCTCCCTTCAAGCTCATAGTTGCTTCAAAGAGAGCACGCAGACAACTTCATTGTCAGGGTTATTGAACACGACCAGTATCAATGATTCTTTCTAACAAAGGCCTAGCAGGAATTGAATACAAACAAGCAAAAAGGCAAGAGCAGGGCTGGGGGAACACAACAGCAAGCATGGAATGTGAGGAGGACTTTGGGAATTACACCCAACACCTGCAGTTCCACTAGCAGGCAGATATTCAGCTGTGCAAAAATGACTCATGCTAATTTGCAAGTGTAGAGGAAAAGCTTTGGCAGCACAGTGAAAGAGACAGCTCTCATTCCATGGAACCAGAAGGCTGTTCTTTAGAAAACAGCATATTCAATATCATTTTAATTTCACTAGGATCATTTCCCAAGATCAAGAAAGGAAAGAAACTGTGGGTGACCAGCTAATCAACATCTCCCTGCAAACAAGCACTACTGAAGAGCTCTGGTGCCACTGATAAACAGGTAATTTCAGATTTGTTATAAAGCTCTAATTATTCCAAGCCATTTATGGTAGGAAAAGGTGACAATAGGATGATGGGAACAGGATGGCAGAGATGAGATTTCAAAAATGCCCTGTTTTTCCCCAAATACTTTTCTGCAATTTCTGAGAGCACTGCTATTTTTTAGTAGAAGTAGTGGTTGAAAAATCCCAATGAGAGAACATCATAACATGTGGGCAAGGTTTGACAGTACAGATGACTGCATTCAAACCTCACACTTCTTATGATTTGCAAGCAAATCTGCATACCTACTTACATTACAGCTAGAGATTATTGTAATTTTGGCTGTCAAGGCATTAGCACTCTGCTGTTCCAAATAAAAATAAAACATCACAGAAAACAGGCACTTCAGATTACCTCCAGGTAGTCTATCCAGCTCCCACTGTTCCTAAGGCTGCAGTGCTGTGGACTCTAGCAAGGATATCCCTGAGAATACCACATTAAAAGCTGACATTTCTTCTCTGTAGGAAAAACTTTTTTTCTCCCTTCTTTGGAATAAAAATAGAAATTTCAAGAGTTTCCCATGAAAGTGAAGTTTCCAAGTATTTTGTTTCCAAATAGCCAAAATAACTGATTTTTTCAAAAATGTTGAAGAAATTGAAAATGGAGACCATGACAGACTCTAGCTTAATGCCCACCGCCTGGGGTAACAACTGGGACTCTGAGACAGCAAAGCACCAGCCCCAGGAGTTCATGGGTGAGGCAGCAGACTGGGAATGTAGGAATATTCCAGCTCATTGGCAAAAAGGTGTTCAGAGCTAGGTTTTTACACAGAGCAGGCTTTTTAGTTGGCTTATTTAAGTCCTCCTTTCCACACAAACCACCATCAAAAAAACAGAAAACAATGTCTCAATCTTTCTCCCAAGTATGGAAAGAAGACTGTTCTGAGCAGAATGAAATGTTGGAGTTTGAGAATTTGTGGTGGGTTTTGGTTTTTAATAACTTTAAGTCAATTTAAGAAAGAAATGTAATGACTGTCTTTTCACTCAAAGTATCTGTAAATTACTTGTATTGATATAAATAGCTATTTTCTTGTTAGGAGGGGGAAAGCAGTTTACGTCTGGAAAATGTCAACAGTGTCTACATGAAAGCCCTGAGAGAGGCCCCCAGCATGAGCTTTCAGTTGCACAACAACAGGCCAAACTCCAAGCAACCCAAAAACTCGTTGGGCTTCTGGCATCCAAATGCCTGTGACAGTTCCTGGCAGCTATAAAACACCATAAAAGTCCCATGATGTTGAAGAAGTGAACTGTTGCCGGGGTCTACAACCTCCTGCCAGGCAAACAAATGTGAAATGATGGAAACCTCCTTACAATTTGCTGTCAGTTTGGTAAAACTGACAGAGTCCCGCGAAGCATTTCAGATGTGATGAGTCTGGATGAGTTCATTTTCTGACAAAAAATAATAGTGGTTTGACTGGAGAACATCCAACCCATTCTATTCTTGGGATGGATAGAAATTCCATTGTACTAGACTTCCTCTTGTTCTTTGACCTGCAACAAAACGCGCCACAGCTAATGGAGCCCAGAGCAGCATGCTTCAATAGGTCAGGCCTCCAAGCACGTTTCCCACGCGTATCTCATTTCAAGGAGTACCACCAGTTTCACACTAAAAGCACCTTCAAGTACCTGCACACAAACGTGCTATCGCTTTCTCTGCAGCTGACAAAAATCTTTTCCCTTAGAAACAGAGTTAAAGAGCAGAGATTACAGAAAGACCCATTTATATTAAGAGAATTAATTCAAGCACAGTTTACTTTTGAGAATGACTTTTTCTAACCAATTTTTTCTGCAATTGAATTTTTGCAGGTGAAGAGGCCTGTGCCAGAGTCTTACAGTAAACTGGAAGAAAGATAATGATTCTCTGAAAAACAGGTATGCCCCAAAATGTGATTTTGACTAGCCTAGCTACAAGCAACACTGGTTTCTACCCTTGTTAGTAGACACCTACCCTCATGTGACTTGCTAAGTGCTGCTCTTATCTGTCTGCCCAGTTCCCAGTAATATGCTCAAGCAAGCATGACAGTGATGGCAGTCTCAGAGACATCAAGTTCCTAGCAGTTCCATAAAAGCTGGACAGAGTTAGGTTATCAGTGCCTCCCATGAAGGAAAAAGGTGCAGTGCTTATTAGATACCAAGTAGTCGAATATCAAAAGCCCCTCTAAACAATTCTGTTGGTAGGGCTTGAGCAAGACCTTGCATGATAGGCTGTGAAGCCAATCACCAAAATAAATTTGTGGGAAAGTAAGTTTCCTTCCCTTTGATGCTTGCCGAAAGACTGGACTTTTCTAATGCAAGAAAGCAAGACAATGTTATTAGGAGATTTATTTTTTCCCCCCAACTTTCAGCAGACCAGTCTTGGTCATTTGCTATTTCTTATTTAGTTACAGGGATTGATGCAATTAGAAGTTTGCTAGTTTGGATAATTGCAGGCTTGGAGTCAATCTGGCTGCGACAAGTTTGTGAGACAAGGTAAAAACAGCTCACACAGGCAAAAATGTGGCTATCTTTTAACAACTCTATCAGTCAATGTAATAATAAACCTAACACCTCCATACAGAAAATGCATTATCAGTCTTTACATTGACATAGCTTGTAAGCAATTTTGAAGGAAACTTTGTAAAAACAGTAGGTGACAAAATAACTAGGATTGTATGTGAACAGTAATATTATCACTTGTGTTGATGCATTAAAAAAATTATATGACAACCAAACTTTTTGTCACTTTTTGAAAGACTCACAAAGTCATCTCCATATTTTAGATGAAGTGGTGGACATACTCATATACTGTGCAAAGGAGAAACAGGGAAACCAGGAACCTCCCACAACAAGCGAGAAGAGGCCCAGAGTGGGTATTGTAAAGACCATTATGATTTAAATAATTTCATCTAATTTGGACAGCAGAATGTTGGAATTGCTAAACATTAAGAAAGCAAGCAAACCATTCCAAGATCCTTAAGCAAATTACTGACACACAGTGTAAAATCTGCAAGAACTCAGCAGCAGCGTAAATTTGCATTTCCATAGTCATCCCTGCTGAGATATCTCAGATGAAACAGTGGGATTCACATATGTAATTTAGTACGAGAACTATTTGAGCCTGCTTTAGTGAAATGCATAGTATTTTCAATCATTTTTATGCATCCTTCTTTGCCAAATGCTGATGTTCCTTTAAAACCCCCAAAATTTAACTAATTTAGCTTCATCACTGTCAAGAAATTAGCATAAAATGATAACTGGCTTTTTTAAGAAGTGTTGTCTGGACTGTTCTGATGTACTTAGCAGGATGATGTAGTGCAGCAGATGTTGCTAGGGCTGAACCAAAGAGAAAAAAGTAACAAAATGAGGACTCTGACCTTATGCTCTTGTTTAAATTCATCCTTGCTTAGTAGAACATTTAAACACCTGTCTTGCTGACTCAACAGCCAGATGGTACCCACTGTGTTTCAAGTACTTGCTTATACAACTGTCTTTTATAATGTCCAAGTGCCTCTGAATTATTCACTTCATAACAGACTTGATAGCAAAATATGCATTCTATCACTGGAGAACTAAAGAATATGCACTTCCCTTTTTCATAGTTTCCACCTATGGGTGGGCCCATTGCCTTGGCCAAGGGATCCAGAGTAGCTGATGTCAACACTGCTTTTGCCTAGCAACACCCAGCGCCAGCCAGTCAGTTCCACACTGCACACCACTTAATGCAAACCCTGGCTCTACAGCTGATCCATATACCTCCATTTTGAACTCTGTCAAAGGCATTTGTAGCACATGGCTCATGCCATAATCAATAGTTGTCTGGCCTGTGCTCAGCACAGCAGTTTCCCTTCTTGGAGCATAGTATAGATCACATTTAGTTTCAATGCTGCTTTTAAACTTCTCTAGATGAAGCCACTTAACATCCATGTAGGTGACCCATTATCACAGTCATGAGCTCACTTACCTAGTGTGGGTTGAGGAACATTGGTCTAAAGATCTCTCCTCCTAGTCCCTCATGGTCCCTCCTTTAGGTTGAGACATCATAAAAACCTTTTAAGGGCTATCTCAGCATCAGTGTCTCAATGCTATTGTAGGAAGTCATTTGCTGCTGTGGAATGGCAGCGGATGACCAGACTGATTGGAGAACCTGCACCAGAGGACTCTCCTGCCCAGAGGAACAATCTTTATTCAAACCCTATGTAGCTGCTAATTTTGGCTGAAAGAGACCTAGTTATTCCATTCCAGGTGAAATTTCAGAATTGACTTAGCAAGTAAATGGCACATGCAGTCAGGAAAATAAGATAATGAAACAGCAGTCAATCACACTAGCAAGCACAGTGGGATAAAAGCAAAGCAAGCAGCTGGTACTGAGGATTCTGTGCAATTCATTTTTTTGGCATGCTTTTACTTCAGACTTGAGTCTGAGTCCTCAGACTGAATGTTCCCACATTTCAACGTGGCTTTCTCAAAGTAAGGGATCCTGCAAGCCTATCTAGGCCTGGTAAGTCTGCACAAGCCAGACACCACCAGAAAAGACCTGACATTGCAGCATTTGCTGTCTTTTGTTTGCATATGGCAAGAAGTGATTTGTGGCAGGTCATCAGATATAGGTCCGTAGCAAAGTTCCTCATAAAATTCAAATTTCAGTCTAACCACTGGATTATCCTTTCACTTGGAGAAGGGGGCTTAAAACTTTATCAGTGTGTAGGCAGCAAATGGAACAAGTGATTACCTACACGCACAGAGCAAAGGTAAAAAACATGGTTAGCAATGACATTTTAAGCGTTTATGTGAAATGATCCATTATTAACTATATCCTTTCTTTTACGTACCATATCTGAAAGGACGATTATGATCAAAATATCATTTTAAATTGTATTTTTAATCAACTTTGTAACATTTAAAATAAAATCTTTTCCCATAAAAAAGAGAAACTATGCTCTTCCCAAGCATATAGCATAAAATGAATAATTTACAGCTCCAGGACAGAGATTTGATTTTAATTAGCAGTATAATTAGTAAGTCCTTACTGTGTGTTTTTACAAATGGTCATTAGTTTGTAAATTCTCAGAAAAATAGTTTTTACATGATGATTTGAATAGTAGCCATGTAAATGTGAGCAAAAATGAGCTGTTTTACAAGGCAGACAGAAAAGCAGGGGGAAAATGTAGACAAGCTTCGCCACTTAGGATTTGGTACATATGGTTCCACATGGAGTTTACGCAAATAAAAAGCTGTTTAAGATACTATTTTTACCAATGCACATGTGAATCAGAGAGAGCATGAACAGGAAACAATGTATATGCTGCATGGCAGCCAGTATGAACAGAAGGTGAATTCCAGAAAAACCCTTTGAAGGAAATGTGTCACTTTCTGCCGTTCAAGTATATTTATTTTTACTCAAAAAAACTTACGCCTGATATAATTTTACCAGATTTTTTATTTCTAGTAACCTGAAACTAGAATCCTTAATTTCAGCACTAATTTTACTGTAACCAGACAGAATTGGACATTAAGAGCAGAATCTCTTAATCATCTGATGTAAGGACAGAAGATGCAGCTGTTTTGAAGATACTAAAGCTTTGACATGTCTAATTAAGGGCAATGGTGTAAGAGATTAAGAACTCAAAAAGTGAAGCAACCATCAACTGCATTTGGACTACCTGCGTGAGAAAGGGATTCTGTTGTGTTCATCTACATTTTTGAATTCTTGATGAAGAAAATTTTAGGGCAGACTCCAGGCCTCCTTGAAGTCATGGCACAGATGCCTGGACCCATCCTTTATCAGAACTGCCAACGTGGTACAATCTGGTAGCACTCAGTTTATATATTAGGGAATAAAAGCAGGGAAGGAAACTGGTCATGACTTGTGCTCCTAAATACATTAGAAGTTAGGACCTTTTGCAAATATCCTTCATAATAATTTATAATGTACAAAGCAATCAAATAATTTGCTTTACCCCTGAGAGTGATTTGAGAGGGAACTGGCAATCTTGTAAAGCTTTTTATATTGAAATCTATGTGATTTTGTTTGGATTTGCTGAAAAAGTCTGACTGAAAAAAGCACAAAGGTTACTGACACTGTCTTCCCTCCTTTGCCAGTGGCAGGAAGTCTGCGACAATGAAGCATTTAAAATTTCAAATTTTCATGTTTTCATGAAGAGGGAATATACCGACACATTAGGGAGACAGCAGTTCATACAACAGCAAAAATATTCTTTGAGTCAGAGCAGTGACCATTATATATCTGAAGTTGCTGTCTTTTGTTTTCTGCCACCCTAAATATCTAAAGAACATGCACAGAAAAACAAGCGTAACCTGCAACAAAGAATCATAAGGAAAAAGTTTTGAAGGAAAGAGGAAGCAGCAAATTTACAAGGATCTGAGGCTTGAGGAAGTGTCGAATTACAAGTTTTACTAATTTATCAGACATAGGCAGATATTCAAAGCAACCCTGGAAGTCAGCAAGAGTTTTGCTAATCACTCCCAGAGGACAAGGAACTCAGAAGCCCATTACACTAATTTTCCTCTAGATTTTAGAGGCAAACTTCTGTTTTGATGTACGCATTGCATTTCTAGGCAAATTCTGTTTCAAACCCAGACAGCATTGTCAAGGTAGTGAAACTAAGGTTATATATTTTTAAAATTTCCAGATGGATCTAACAGCCCAATCTACCAATTCCAAACATGACACAAAAGAGTTTTTATTTATATCATTATTGTTACTAGTGGCTTGGGAGAATCTGGAGAGATTGGTATCTATTTATAGTTTTATGTGGTGTCGAATATTATTAAGGAAATACTTGTGCTTGCTGCTTTGCACCTGCAAAGGTCTCTCGTTTGCAAAAAGACTTTTTTCCTGTCCTTTTACCAGCCAAAATGTTCATTGGTAAAATTATCTTTTATGTGACCATAAAATCAGAATCAGGGTCCAATTCATAAATTCCTTTGAGGTAGGTAAATATTTCTTCTATTACACAGGAAAAGCAATGAGTTGTGTAAGCTGAGAGATTTTCCCTTAAAGGCACATCCTTAGAACTGGAAAATTCTTGTTTCATTTTGTTCATTTCTCTATACATGGATGCTTAAGGTCATCTTTATAATTTTGAACTTTGATAACATCTCTGTCTACTTTCTCCTTGTCTCCTCCACAGAACTGACTGAGAACCACTCACTCAATTATGACCAAGATGAACAGAGGCATGTCATTCAGATCCACATTGTGCCTGTAATCAAAGTTAGTTTTTAGCCCGGCAAAGCACTGAGTTTACCTTATCCTGTTACTGACTGCAGAGCGGTGGTAACTACACAGTTTTGATAAATTAAAGTGAATAATCAGTTCCTCACAAGTAAGCAGGTATTTTTTATTGAAATACAGGCTTTCTAGGTTCTTCCAGCTGACCTTACCACCTCAGCATCATCAGATGAAACTTTCTGAAGCTGGTTTGTATGCAACATTCTAATTTATGTCCCTCATTCTAGTAATAAAAGCATCTAAAAAGCTTTTCCTTTATGAACTAGCCAGTAATTGGAGACTGCTCTTTCCCCTAAGGTACCTTTTGCATTCTCTCCTGGGCCACAAGACTGCAGTTTTGGGTGCCTGGCCATTCACTTGTCAATTCCAACTTGAAAAAAAAAAAAAAAAATCAGTTCCAACATCAATATTTTCAGCTATCTGTGCCCTTTTCCATCCATCGTATTCCATTAGAAAATGGAGAAATGTGGCAAACATTAAACTTAGATCAAGAAGTTGTGCTTTGGATGTTATGCAGCTGACTTAGAGTTTCAGTTTTTAATGCTTACAAAGTTTTATCTCTGGAAACTAGGTCCTATTTGAACATGTTAAGCACTTGGTTGTTTCCACTGACAAGATCAATTTTGTTCCAAATTAGAATCTGTCTAACCTTCAGCAGTTTTAACAAAATGAGGGTTAAAGAGACAGAGCCTGTATTTGTTGAACTCAGAGCGAAAAAATGTCTAAACTCCAACTAACATTTTCGAGCATGCTCGTACTCAGATTCCCATCAAACATTATGGATCAGATTTTGAACTTGTCCAAAAGCGTAACAGAATCTCAGTAGCCTCCTAGTGAATTTCCCATGATGCTACACTTGTATGTGAAACCTCAAGCTACTCCTTTAGAAAACTAGCACAGGTGTGAGGTCAAAGAAGCTGAAAAACCTTAAGCATTCTGGGTCTCAGGGTTGTTTTTAAACACCAGTTGAAAAATATGAGAAGTTACCGTTCCCAGTGAGCTGCTCTAACTTCCAGTGCTGGTAACATTATCACTAGGCTAGGCAAGGAATTTGGTGTGTTCCAAGTCAGAGCATCATCAAAAAAAAAGAAAAAATCAAAACTAAAAACAGAAAGTAATTTTTTAATTAACTACTTTTTCTTAACATTTCTTCTTTTAGACAATGAATTCTCCCCTCCTTCTTTCAAGAATATTCTGGAGAAGTGTCATGGGTTCAGCAGTAGCAGTCATTTTTTCTCCTTCTTAGTGGCTGGTGCAGCACTGTGTTTCTAACTT